>JABEER010000852.1:0-59741 GCA_014824405.1 Fusarium sp. NRRL 66896 | reverse complement strand
TTAGCATTGCACAATAAATTGAATGGTACACTTTTGCGTCATGGGTAATCTGATGTCACTGCACGGAAACACGGCACTTGCACCATGTCAAGGATTATTGTGCATATCACAGAGGATTGACCGGTAAGAACGGCATCGTACATAAGAAACATCCATGTTCTATCGGGAACTGCCTCACTCGGTTCAAGTGTGGAGAGCAAAAGTTCCGCCCCGCGGGTATACAGACCTTCCTATCCTGGCGAGCTCCAAATGTCAGGGACCTTTTGGGTTGTAAGCTTTTTTGGAGGTGCCGATCTTGATTTCATACGGCAGTTCTTCCCCTCATTTGCCTTATCCACTGTAGCTTGTTTACTTGAGAGGTGCGAGCTTTCTAATCGTCATTGCTTTTTCTCACGCTACAAAAGGACAGGCCTTGTACAAAATATCCTTGTAATCTTATGGGGTGTCTTATCTGTATAATTGAAACAATTGGTCCACTTTGTCTCGGTTAGACACAAGACACTCATCCGATCTGCATAAACTTGAGTACGGAGTACAAAATACGCAATTCCATCAATTGATCATCTAACTTATCGTGATAAGCAAAGCCATTTACAGTACATTCCTCCGCATGCAAGCCACACGCAAGTCTGACAAGACTAAAAGAACGCCTCGCCACGCGTTAGTGAGTCAGACGACACTTTTGGAGATAGCCTTCCCGAGGTGGCTGAGATCAAAAGAACTTCTCGTACCAATACCGCAGTTTCTAGCGCTTGCTCGGACGCCTCGGCTTCTTTTTGCACGTACTCGGCTTTGTATTTCTGTGACGTGATCGGATGTGAGGAGCCGTATTGTGCAAGGTGATACGAGTGATGCTATGTTCAATGATAACAATAAGGTTGATCAGACCGGTTTCAAGGGCCCAGCCTCGCTCTTTTTTCTGCGACCTTCAGTGAGTTTTGCTGATCGCGCCATGTGCTGACCGCTTAATTACTGTATTCGCTATAGCCTCACTTTTTGACTCGACTTGAGCATCGCCAAAAGGCAATTGAGCGTCCAGAACTGAGAATAACTGACTTTTGGATACGTTGTGGCTGTTCGTATTCAAGGTTTTTGTCGCTCAACAGTCGATGATCTTTCTGCCGAGCCGTGTTAGCGCCCGTACTCAAATAACGCATGATACCGCGCCATTACCCAATATTAAATGGGACAATAGAATAGAGTTTATCCACAAGGGTTGAGAATGAGTCGGATAGAGCGCTTGAAGTTCAAGGACTTCAATTAAACTTAAAAAGAAATCCCGAATTGACCTGATCATTTTTGCGGTGGAGAATTCTGAATGAAACCGGACTTTCTTGAACGGGCATACCCTGTAGTTTTATCCACCAACCCCAGTCTGGCAGCTTTAACAGATAGATATTGACTCTTGAGTCAATTTATTATAGACACTCCAAAAGCATTAATACTCAAGTTACCTATACTGTGTCGTTTTACATGTAACGTTGGTGTTTTAGATAGTGATAATATGTACAATGTTGACACATAGTAAATACAGAAATGATGACCTTACAACTTTGCAGCTTGAAAACACAAGACAATGACAACGGATTGATTGAATAGGTGTGTCTTCTCGACATAATTTCATCAGTAAGCACCGGCTTTCTTCAATTAATATGAAACGCACTTTACCATCAGTGATTGGTGCTTTGTACCATATTATATAAGGAAAACTAAACGTAGACTATTACGGTAAGGCACTTCACTTAACAATCATCTCTGCCGGGCAGACACTCAACCTTGAGGATGTTAATGGGAGCAACTTGAGAGCTTAACCATATAAAGAAAGACAATACGAGCATTTACAGCTGATATATAGCCTATCTAACAATTAAGTACAAGGCACTGAAATCAAGTAGTCTCATAAAGATAAGTTAGCAGTCTGTTCTACCTCTCATCAGAGTACTCATTAAAAGATTAAGCATTCTATTAGATACAGACTTCTGTATATGTGTGCCAGCAATAATAAGCATCGAGTATATATAGCAAACCAGAGAGCCAGCAAACTTTAAAACTATATTCATCTGCCGTTTTTCCCGCCAGTTATCAAGACGTGACATACTATTAGTAGGGGACAGCTTAACTACGAATCCTGTTCCACACCCTGTGAATAAAACCACCTTTATCATCTCCCATTCCTACCTCTTCCATTTCCTCGAATGAAAGAATCTGCTCCAAACCAGAATGCAAATCGATATCTGAAGGTGCCTTTACCCATGAGTCCTGCTTATGCCAGAGTCTATGACCAAAATAGAGCGCTAGGAAGATCGGAATACCGATGTAGGCTGTCAAGAATGAAGCAGTAGACCATTGCCCAGGGAAGAAGACCGAGAACCCATTCGGCAGCATCAATATGGTAAAGAATACCAGACAACTGTATGCTGCGTATGGCTGGAGTCTCGACTGGAACGGCAAGTCTGTTACGCCTTGGGCCTTGCATGCCTTTCGGAATCTCAACAAGATGATACTGCAGCAGATCCAAGATGTGAAACCGGCCGTGTTTGTGAGGTTGATGAACCAGTTGAAGACCTCGGATGTTGAAGAGGAAACGTTCAGATAGGCAAGAAGCCCAAAGAGGGAGCTTGCCACTACCACATAGATAGGGAGTCCCCATTGTGCATCGCTGGAAGATCTTTGGTGCGCTTCCTGATTTTGACAGAGAGTAGAGCGACCGGCTTGACATGTCAAGATAAGAATTACCGGAGGACCATGCGGAGGGGACACTGGACTAGGATTCTCATCCTTAGCGAAAGCGTGATATCGGGCTTGAGCCGAGGGTGTGCATCTCTGGTACTGATTCTGGTCGAGGCACTAACTCGTAGCTGTCGGTTAGTGTCTGACCAGCCAGGCCCTCTTTGCCGCACCCCTCTTGAGTAGAACCATACTTACTGCCACTTGACATATAGAACGTCGGATAATTGACCGCGCAATCCGGATAGGCCACAGGGATCCAAATTTATTTTGCGGGGGTGGGGGGACATTGCACGCCAGACCCCCCATACTATCTATCTCCCGTGATTTGGTCCGATGCGCTAACCCCCAGATCTTGGGTGTGGAGGAGTGGAGATGAGTGATGAGGTTTGAGTGTAGAGATAGACAATTTGGTCAGCCTGGTGAGTTTTGCCAAATGAGTACAAGCCTGTACGTGATAGTCGCGTGGAGAAGAAAACCCCCTGTTCCCAGGATTCTGGGAACGTTACACATGGTAAAAAAGGCTCCGTCTTCTCGGTCATTGTACGGAATTTCCAGAATTATTTTGACCATCCATCGGTTGAGACCTCCAGTCTTTTCCATCATTGTCCCGTTTTCGTCTTTTCATCCATCCATCCATCAAATCACTTTCTTCAAGTCGCCAGCATGGGTGACCTTGCAGAAAAGACCGGCCGTCTATCCAATCCATCGCTTAATGGCTCGGACGGCCGAGGAGATGTACAAGATATCGTCGTACCGGCAGGACACGATGTCGACGTCGTCACCGCCTTCGTCAACTCTCTGGAGCCGGAGATCAAGAACCTGCCAATTTGTGTCCATGAATCACGACGTTCCTCTGGAAGATCGACCTCACCGTCCTGCCGCTCATGGCAGTGACGACCATCCTGGCGGCCGTCGACAAGAACATCATCGGCAACACGGCGATCTTGGGCATTCTGTAAGACACAAACATTTCCAAGAATCAGTTCTCGCTCGTCGGCAGTCTCTTCTTTTATTGGCTATCTCGTGTTTGAATGGCCCATGGCCATTCTCATTCAACGGTTCCCTGTCGGAAGGCTCCTTGCTGTAACGGTTCTTGGCTGGGGCATCCTAGCCATGTGTACCGCAGCGGTTCACCACATGGCTGGGTTGTCCGTTGTCCGATTCCTGAGTAAGCTTTTTATTGTCCAATCCTTTCTCTGACCCGGTTGCTGACTTGCAACAAGTGGGTGGTCTCGAAGCGATTGTATACCCTACCAACAGTATCCTTACCGTTATGTGGTGGACCAGATCCGAGCAGCCCGCGAGGACGGCTATCTGGTTCAACACAATTTCTACGGCCTTCACAGGTATTGTCAGCTACGCCATTGGTTTGACAAATACTGATGTGGCTAGGTGGCGACTCCTTTTCCTGGTCATCGGTGGCTTCACTGTCATCTGGGCCTGTCTTCTTTGGATCTTCCTTCCCGACTCCCCGGTCAACAGCTGGCAACTCAGCGACCGTGAGAAATGGGTCGCTATCCAGAGAGTTAAGGACAATAACACAGGTGTTGAGGATGTCAAGTTCAAGTGGTACCAGGTTAAGGAGCTCCTGTCTGATCCCAAGACATGGCTTCTGGTCGTCTTTGCAGCCGCTGAGAACGTTCCCAACGGTAAGAATACAGAATCAACTCCCTTTTCCTCCTGAGATCCACCGATGATCAAAAAGGTGGTATTTCCAGTTTCTCCGGCCTTATCGTGTCTGGCTTTGGATTCAACACCTTACAGTCAATCCTCATTAACCTTCCAACCGGCATTATTGGAACCACTTTCCAGATTCTGTTGTCTATTCCCTCTGCTAAGCTCAAGGGATATCGTTGCATCATCATAGCCTGCGCTAACCTAGTTCCCTTGGTCTGTGCCGTACTCCTCTGGCAACTCCCTCGAGATAATCAGCATGGTCTGTTGGCATCCTATCTGTGCTTCTGGACGTATTTCACGCCCTATGTCTTGTCGACCTCTCTACCCATGGCCAACACTTCTGGCCATACCAAAAAGGTCACTATGGACGCGCTGTGGTTTATCGCATACTCGCTCAGAAATATCCTAGATATGTTGTTTGTGTCAAGGTTACTCTGCTGGCCTAAGCTAATGTCCTTGCTCTCTAGGCTCTCAAGCTTTCCGAGCAAAGGACGCCCCGAATTACACTGCTGGATTCACCGGACTTCTCGTGTGTGTCGCCGTGGCTATTGCCGCTATCTCTATGTACGGTGTTCTTTGTCGTCAGGAGAACCGCAAAAGGGATCGAGAATCCAGACATACTGAGGTTGATCACCAAGTTGAAACATTCGAGGCTTTCAATGATCTGACGGACAAGGAGAAACCATCATTCCGATACGTATATTAGGCATTTCTTGAGCCAGGAAGCGTTGCTACAATGAATATTTGGGGTGCAGAATTGCCAGCTTTTATGTCCTGTTGTATTCTTTCTGAAACCCAAATCCTCTGTTTGATTTATTTTGATCAACTTATAATAAGTATTATTAATTGCAATAAAGACCTCACCTACCGAGCATGGGACACGCTGCTCGTGCACACAGCGCATGTGTCACGTAAAGTCAATGGCGTAAGTGGCTGGCCTTGATTTGCATCAGCGACATATCTATCTGCTTGCCCATCGTCTGATCAACTCTGAACTTCATCGGGCGAGTTTTGGTTATTCCAACCGCTTAGAAAAAGATCAATTACGTATCAAATTCGCCCAGCCTTTCGACTAGAACACTTTTAATTTTGTGGACTCGTTCTTCAAGTAACGACTATAGACTATAGTCGGTTTGCAAATGACAAAGTACCTTTATCGAGCGACCAAGAAGATTTTCACATTGATGGAGAAGGCATGAGGTAGAACGAAGCTTGAAAAGTCTTGCCAATGGTCACTGTTATCGCGGAAAGTTAACTGCCCTAAGCAATTGCCTGGAGAGGGATCTAATGGGATAATACAACACCGTCTGTGATGGAAAGCTATTATGGAATGTCTTTTATAACATGTCGAATAACTATCTAGTCATCCCCTGCTACACTCGCATCGCAGAAGTCGAGACTCAAAGTAATTAGAGACGGCTTGCTTCATTCCAGCACTGTTTCATAAGCCATTGGTAAACTATTCTACCCATGCATGCAACATATAAGGCCACTTAATGAGCCTAGACAGTTTCCATCTTCCCTTCAAAAGGCATCGATAGGATTTCCTCCCTGCAAGCCTCGATAGCTCCTGAGACCAGTTGACCTAGCCCAACAGCCAGCTTCACCGGAGACTCATCAAACGCATGTGCCTCGCCCAGAATGTTTAGGGTTCCCGCGATGGCACCAGTCGCATTGTTCCGAACAGGCGTGTTCAATACGCTCTCGCAGCCAATGGTAGAAAGGAGTTCCCACTCAGAGAAGAATTTCTTGATATCCTCGATTGACTGACCATAGAAATGCTTGCCGTCTTGAAGAACCTGCTTTGACCACGCACTCTGAGTCACCTTCTTACGTGCGCCGAGAGGCTGGACGTCGTTGCGCGTGGTGTAAAGACGACACGTGGTACCAGTGGCCTGGTCGTAGACAGAGATGGTGAAGAGCTGGTTGGGAAAGATGGTGCTGACGGCCGTATCGAGAGTGCGCCAGATGTCTGCTGCGGGACTGTTGGAATTGGTCTCTTTGGCGACCTTAATGATGAGATTCAGGTGGGACCCAGCCATTGTGATAGATATCTTAGGACGTGTCGAGCGGGGAAAGACTACTTCGGTGAACTGAAAGATGATGTCAAAGCGTAGTCGTATTTTGCTTCTCCGGCAGGCCCATTGCCAGCCTTTAAGTTCAAGAAGGGTTACATGGTCAGATATCGCTGTAGCCCTCCCACCCCAGACATGTAAGTACATAGTAAACTGCATACAGTACCATGCATCGGACGGCTAGCGGGTGTCTCGGGCCACCGCCGACAGCATCACATCTGGCCTCTTCCACGGAATCTACCCGCCGAGCGTAGTAGTTCCACTAGCTTATCGACCTTGGCTGATGAGCTCGAGTGTTCGGCGCACACTATTGGCACTACACCCAGATATAATAGGCTCACCATTCAAACGTATTAGCAATAGATGTATGAACTGTTGCTAAGATAGGTCTCCATTTTCACGATTGTTGGGTGCTCAGTCTCGGTCCGAAAGATGCAGCCGTGAGGACTGAAGGACTATATAAAATGCAGGAACGTCTAGTTGCCGCCATCTCATAACCCCTAACTCTTACCACTCTGCTCCCGATTGATAAAAAATAAAACTACCAAAATTCCTCTGTAATGTCGAATTGCCGACTGAATATGCAGGTCGCAAACAAGCAGACAAGATTCAGCCAATCAGAAGATCGCTACGCGTAACACTATCCGCCTACGTCAGCTCCTAGATGCCTGCATTCCCCAACTCCAGCCTTCACTTTAAGCGTTGATTAATGAGACCCAATTTGAGGCATAGCCATCCTGTTCAGCTCATCTATCGCTTCCTATACTCTCCTCCTGTTAACGGCACCTACTGGAGTCAAGATGGCCGTCTATCACAATACCGAGGGCAGGAAGTTCTTCGTCCCGCTTGAGAACAACCCCCAGGTCTTCACCAATCTGGCCCACGACCTAGGCATGGACCCCAAGCTGGCGTTCTATGATGTCTACTCTCTCGACGAACCGGACCTCCTCGCCATGGTGCCACGCCCAGCCCACGCCCTTATCTTTATCACGCCCCCTAATGCCTACCACGCCGTTGAGGCAGAAGACATAGTTGCCGGCACGAGAAGACCAGCTCCTCCTCACCGGAAGACCTACTCGATGGAGGGCTTCGATGACCTCTACCCGACGGACGGCGCGCCCCAGCCGGTACTCTGGTTCCCCCAGACCATCGGCAACGCCTGCGGCATGGTCGCCCTCATCCATGCCCTGCTCAACGGCTCTTTGCGCAAGCGCCTCGTGCCCTCGTCGCCACTAGCAGGGCTCCTCGACAAAGCTCTCGTGCTGCCCTTGCCCTCCCACCGCGCGGACCTGCTGTATAACTCGGCTGTGCTGGAGGAAGCGCACAGCAAGGCGGCAGCGAGGGGCGACACGGCGGCGCCCAACGCCCTGGATCCTATCGGGTATCACTTCATGGCCTTCGTGAAGGGGACGGATGGGAATCTCTGGGGGCTGGACGGAAGCTTTGGTGGCATGATGTGCTACGGACCCGTGGACGAGGGAGAGGATATGCTAGACAGCAAGGTCTTGGAGATTGGGGTGCGGCGGTTTATTAATGCAGGGCAGGGCAGCGCCGAGTTTAGTATCATTGCGCTATCTGGGGAGGAGGATTAGACTTGGCCTTGAGAGTCTATACCTCGTAGCAAAGGGCGTCGATCTGCTGACCAAAGTGGTGCTCAGCTGATAGCTCACTGTCAGGGATACATGTCGTCCTTGATAGACATTCTTTCATCCCTAACTCATACAATCTCTGCCTCAATCAACATCTCATACTGCTGAGGATCAGGCCAAAAGTTAACAATCTTGAACCCAGTCTCCGTCAGCAATTCCTCCCACTGACTCTTCGTTCGCTCGGACGCGGAAAGAAGAGACATCATCTGAACGTCCATGGTAGTCTGACTAATACTAGCTCCGGTTGGTGGCAACACGATATCATAGACGAAGAGCTTAGAGTAACCCTTTGTCATAGCATTCTTGGTATTTTGAAGGAGCTGAGTTGCTTGGGCATCGGGCCAGTCATGAAGAACGGCGTGCATAAAGTAAGCCCGGCTTCCTAGACTTGAGTCAGTACTTGATCCCCATCTAGTTGAAAGGAGAGACTTCCCCTTCACAGGCTGAGGCTTGAAGAAATCATGCGCCATAGCCGTGATCTTCTCATCAACATCAGCCCGTTCAATAATCTCCGGCAAGTCCTGCAACACCAAAGCCCCCTTGGGTAAATCCGTCCTCGCCTTAAGAACATGCGAGATATCAATACCCGTGTTCCCACCAACATCCACAACAAGCGGCTTACTCAGGTCAGCACCCTCAATTAACTTGCTAGGATCGTAAATCTTCGTCCAGGGTGCCTTCCAAGAGGTCCAGGCCTCCATGTGGCCTGTGAAAGCTTCATAGTACTCTGGACTCTTCTGAAGACGACCGAAGAAGTTGAGACCGTCGGGATCGCTGCCTGCGTAGTTGTTGTCTTCGGCTGCTGTGGGAACTTTGTAGCCTATTTTGGCGAGGTATTTGGGGAGGTTTTGGCCAGCTGAGATGTATTGGTAGGTTCTAGGTTTTTTAGTCGAAGAGCCGGCTTTGTGATTGGGAGACTTACGCTGCTTCGAGGGAGGCTCGGACCTTGGTACTTTCGTCACCAATAGCGTAAGAGAAGGGCGTAGGCTTGAAAGTATCTACGCCAGTCTCCTCAACTACATAAAACGCAGCCAAGAGACGGAACAGACGTCCTACACAAGCGTAAGTTTCGATCAACATCACGGGAATATGACAACTCACGTAGCAAGTTAGGTTCAACATCCCTCCCAGTCAACTTGACCAACTCATCAATCGTCTTCTTCCCATCACCCTCTTTGGTCCAAGCCGTCCAGATTCCCAAATCAATCGCAGTCTGCAGCGCCGCGAAAACAGCAGGATGTTCAAAGCAAAAACCCCACGCTCGTTCATATGGAGTTTCAACTCTGGATAGAAGACGACGGGCAGCTGCACGGACGCGAAGACGCTCGACTTCATCGCCGCCGAATTGACTGGGCTTTACACCATCAAGGATGGCGATGAGATCGTTTGTTGAAGAATCAACTGAGCCCATTGTGAGGTGTCAAGTACAAGAGTGTGAGTATGTTTTAGGGTAGAGTCGAAAAAGAAAGTTAACTGGGGATTGTGATAGATGGTTTGAGACAACTCTCGCTTGTATAAATAAATTGACTGCGAGATGTCTTCACTTAGACTAGTGATTCAGTTGAGACACATTCATGCGGGCCAACCCTGCTGCCCCTTACCAGGATGAAAGGTTGGTGTGGATGGATATGAAGAGAGTTTCTATCTAACAGACCCTAGGCTCAGAAATGGCGTGAAAGACTTATATGTGTTATTGCTATTACTTACAAGCCAATGAGTGCAACATCGCCTCTGCCTTTGACAATGGAATGCATGCTTCATCATATGCGTTAGTATCGTTTGTATACCCGCGTAACAAATTTGAGGATGAACAGCCCATGGTGATATGTCACTTATACATTAATGAATTGTTTGCCCCATTGTCAGTTGAGTCCCCACGGGACAAGATCGCTTAGCTAGGATCTGAATCCCACGGGGAACGCGGGATACTTCGGGCAATTCTTCGCGTTATAGCTCCACCGCCAAACAATGCCAGTTCTTGAGGCTCAAGTCACTCTCGGAGGTACCATAGAGCAGAGCTGTTGCCTCAATGAGAATGGGTGATAAGATCTGACTCAAGGGATGCGAGATCCGGTAATCTCATGCTTGCCTGTAGCAAGCACGCCTGAAAACCGTTGATCAATGCATTTGAACCGTTGACCTGATGGCGGTTGACCCGTAACGGCCCGACGAAATGACGCGGTTCATAAATGCAACGTTGAGCCGCGATTAGCATATCTGTGGTTCTATAAGTGGATCTACCGTAGTCTCGCCTGAATCCTTCAAGTTGTCTCACAAGAAACTCTGATGATCCATTCAATCGTGTCTTTACATCGGAACCGCTAATCAAAGTCTTAGTGGATTTGTCCAAAGTTACTGCAACACCGGCATGATCAATGTTGTCAAAAAGACGATGTTACTCTGACGGCTTCCCTATTTCTGGTGAGGTTTTCTCAGGCGACCTCATCATAATTCACACTCAAGTTCGACGAATCATGGCATGGGGGAGTAATACGTCCGGGTGGGAGCGACCCTAAGAAAAAGCAAAGAGAGCATCACCGGAGCTCTGGGAAGTATGTGGGGACTGTTGATTGTCTCGGCAAAATCCTGCGGATGGCGGCATCCGAGGAGAATTAATTGACTGCAGAATCCATTGCAAGACACTTTTACCTTGTTGCATAATGCGGCCAAGTCAAGTTCCTGCAGCGGCCCAGGTGTTCGGGTTCTGCGAGGATCCAGACTCCACGACTCTCATTGTGAAAGGTCCAAGAATAACTAGAGGTCTATCATATGTGATATACCAGGAGAGAAGGGGAAACAAAGCCCGCATTAATCATAAGTCACGCCATGTTTACCTCGCCTACAGACAACTCAAGTTGTAACTGATAGAACTGTCTAGCGTTATAACGACACTAACTATTGGCCCAATCTCCAAATGATTAGCTCATGCGTGCCAGACATGTGGTATCGTCAACAAGGGTTTTCTTGTAGATCTTGTTGAAGCAGAGGTTAGCCAACAATCCTCCTTAACCATGCATTGAAATGCGCTAGGGGGTGATCCTTCGCTTCTTTCTTTTTCCCGGTCATGCCTAGACACAACCTGGATACTCGGCTGTTAGAAACGTGTGATCAGTGGAAGATGTTGTCTCGCTTGGATTCGATAAGGTCGTGAGTTCCATCGAACAAGACGAGCCAGTTCAGCTTCTATTTCTCTTTGTTATCAACGCTGGGTCTTTGCAATCATGACGAGTTACTATGGAGGCCTGGGGCCTATGCTCAATGCAGTGCTATGGGTTCAAGTCGTTATTTTTGCAGTCTTTGTTGGGCTGAGATTATACACGAGATCTCAAATTCTGCACTCTGTCGGAGCAGATGATTATCTCGTCATCATCGCATTGGTATGGCCTTCACTCCCTCTCCAACAACTCATCCTCACAATCTGTAGGTCTTCCAGATCATCTACTCCGCCTTTGTCACAGCCGGAACAAAATACGGTCTCGGTCGCAAATTCGCAGACATTGGCAATCCCGATGCATACTTCCGAGCCGTGGAGCTAGAAATCTATAGCCAAGTAGCCGGATTAATGGTAATCGGTCTTGGAAAATGCGCTGTCGGTATCTTTTTACTTCGCATCGTACGGAACAAATTCCAGAAGGCTTTCATCTGGGCTTTTCTAGCAGGAACGGTGTTTATCACGCTGTTTTCGAGTATTGTTGTCGTTGTACAGTGTGACCCTGTGCAGAGGACTTGGGATCGACGGGTTCCGGGGACGTGTTGGATTGACTTTTCCAAGGTCGGGTTGACTGTTGGATGTAAGTTGCCATTGTATGAATTGTTGGAGTGTGCTAATTTGCGTAGCTTGGTTTGTCGTTGCGGACTTTTGTTTCGCGATTCTTCCGCGGTTTGTCATCTGGGAGCTTAACATGAAGCGCAAAGAGAAGATCACTGTCGCATGCGGTCTCAGTCTTGGTATCTTGTAAGTCATCCATCGACGACTGCTTTCTATCGTGCTGACATTATTAGTGCTGGTATCTGCGGCATTGTCCGCACCGTCGCTCTCAACGGGTTGAACGCCAGTGAATACATCTGTATGCCCCTTCATTCACCACCAGTCATCGATTTACTAACTTTTGCAGACGATACAGTGGACATGCTCATATGGTCCGCAACCGAAAGCACCGTGACAATCATGTGCTCCTCCATCCCCGTCCTCCGCCCTCTCTACGTGCGCTTCAGATACGGCAACCAAGGCGACAGCTCCGGCGCAGCCAGTTCCTACAAACTCCCCATGTACGGCAATCACAGCGGTCGAAAATACGGCAACGGTTCAATGCCCGGCACAGAAACAATTGGCGGCAGCGGTCCTTCAAACAGAACAGTCATTGCATATAATGCGAATGCCAGCGACGAGAGTATACTTCGCGATACAAAGACTCAGAACGATATTAGTGGGATTAGAAGGACGGATGAAGTATCGATAAGTTATGGAAAAGAAGACGCTAGAGACGGAATTAGTGAGTGGAAGTAATAACCACTTGGAGAAAGGTCAAAACTTTATTGCTGTACGATAAGAAGTGCTAAAGAATTGATAAGGACATCAGCAAGGTCTAGGCCTTGTCAGGTTTGGTCTAGCGGAATATCTGGATAAGCGACCCCCGGATAGAAATAATTACAGGCAGCCCCGCCCTTTTCTTTAGTGACCTTGAACACTACAACACATAATTCTACCCCGTATTTCATGAGCCTCAATTAACAACACGCGACATATCGAGGAATGACTGATGGATACTGGTCGCAAGAGGATAGGCTCAATTGCAGAGTCGGCCACGTCATCTCATCAGCGGAGTAAACGCGCCAAATACGCGCCTGTAGCTTGGTACGCGACCATTCCTAGGACCCTGAAATATACTGACATTCATAGCAATGAGTGTAAGAAGAAGAAGCTCAAGTGTGTGAGGGAGGAGGGTGATGAGATTTGTAAGAGATGTGATGTGAATAAAGTTGAATGCATCTTTGCTCCAACCGCTCAACCAGCGAAAGAAGATAGTGAGCCATCACGAAGACGTTCAACTCAAGAGCCACAGTAAGCATCTCACCCATCTCACAAACCATCACTAACAGATTTTACAGAACAGACGTCGCATCTCTAAGCCAACAAGTAATCGCCCTCCAAAACCAAGTCAACGCCCTAACATCAGCCCTCCAAGACGTGTCCCAGCGTCTCCCCCAAATAACCCTCTCCTCCACAAAATCCACTCCCCAAGGTCACCCCTCCACCTACCGCAAAGACATCCGCAACGTGAGGACCGAGCCGCGCGAGCCTCAATTCGTCGGTCCAACGCGCTCAGCGTACAGTTTCCAGATCGCAGAAAACTCCCTCACAGGAATGGGTATCGAACCAAATGCTACTGGTACAAGCACGCCCGCTGAATCACCTAGCGAGACAGAACCTGTTGTTGAGAGTGAGCATCTATCTCCGGGCATTGAAGATGTTGAGATTCTGCCGAGTTTGGGGATTGGGGAGGTTCAGAGGTTGTTGGATGTTTATAATGAGGAGATTCAGAGTGTTTATCCGTTCATTGATGTTAATGAGTTATCGGGCAAGGCAGTTTCGGTGTTTCAGACGCCGATGGAGAATACGCTCAAGGATGTTCAGGCTATCAAGTTGGCAGTTGCTACGTCTGTTGCGATAGAGGCACAGGGGTTGAATAATATCAGCAAGAGGTTGATTGATGATGTTGAGCCTGTTATTTGCAGGGTATCAGGCGAGGCGTTTATCGATCTTCAAGAACTTCAACTCATGATAATGCTGGTAAGTCTATTCCCTACTATTTATTTACTATCACTGACGTTTACAGAGCATCTACTGGTTTCACTGCGGAGAAGACCTCCTCGCCTGGAGAGCCATCGGCAACGCCGGTCGCGAAGCCCTTGAAATCGGCCTCCACCGCCGAACTTCACTCTTTGAGAACTTCAAGAACCCTTCAGAACGAGATTTGGCGATTCGTTGTTTCTGGTGTGTATACATCCTGGATCGAAGGTGGAGTTATGGCACTAGTCTATCATTCGGCATTTCGGATCGGGATATAGATCCCCAATGTCCAGAGCCAGTAGGTTCCCCTCATATCCGAAGGGAGATATGTATACTAACAGTTAATAGGGTGAAGAACATCCATATCTTCGATGTATGGTCTCCTACGCCAAATTATGCTCTAAAGTCTGGGAGGATCTACCACTTGACTCATCACCATTCACGGTTCCAAAAGATAAAGTCGACTTCTTCGATTTTCTAACTCAGAAATGGATTCACTCCATACCCGATGATTTACAGCTCGTGTACCCTCGACTGTCACAAGCTCCACGTCATCAACCTCGAGTTCTACAGCGTTTAAGAACGCTCCTCTATCTAAGGGGAAATTACATCCGAAACTTGGTTCTGCGACATCACGTTATGAGCGCTGAGAACTTGCGCTCTGACATGCAAGGCGCTCAACTCGTTGTCAGCCTTGCACAAGACACAATCCAAGTTTTAGTAAACCTGAACGAAACAAGCGATATATATGCACGCCAAAAAGCAACCTTTAATTATTTCCTCACAGGCGCTTTGGCAACAATTCTCCTAGCAGTATGTCACGGCCCCGACGTCTTCGCCGATCGGTGCAGGCAAAGTTTCCAAGATGCCGTACGTCTTCTCAAAAACATCTCTCAGCACGGCCAACTAGGTCGACGACTCTGGCGCTCACTAAAAGGAACGATTCATCGGGCTTTATCGCTAGAGTCACCAATCACACCAACTGGTAATACGGCACTTGCGGAGATTCTGCAACAGGAGACGCCCGAGGTGCGACAGCAGCAGACTGTTGTGCCGACGAATTGGCCTAGAAGTGGTGTGGGGAGTAATTTTATGGATGATAATATGGCAGATATGTTTGGGCTGGAGACGGATTTGTTGAATTTATTTAGTGCGTTTGAGCAGGATAATATGTTGAGGCCGGTGAGTCAGGTTAATGGGCTTGATCAGGGGGCTGCTGCGTTGCCTGATCAGAATGGTGGTGTTGCGCAGGGTGATGATCTGAGTCGGTTCAATGGGGCGTTCTAGGTGTCACTGGTTTAATGGAACTTGTCGGGGAGCAGACTGTGACAATATCATTGTATCAGGGGTGTATTAATGAGCGTGTCCATCGCGTAAGTGTCTCGTACATATTTCAGTCATGCCCCATGTTCCGTTTAATCCTATGCCCAATATCCAGTGTCCAAACAATCTGGGTTTCCTGTTATAACGCTCAATTCCAAGTAATATCCATCACCGATTTTTTGACTATCACTATCCAATTTATTTGCCATGAACTCCGTCACGAAGTCCCTCGACAACATCAAGGTCAACAACGGGAACCTCGAATTTGTTCTTTCCACGGAAGACATAGTATGCAATACCAGCAAAGAGCCATCCAGCCATGACAACGATAGAGTAGTTCATGTTCTGAGGTGTGACTGGCATAGACGACGGAAAAGTGCTGAAGATGACAACGATAGTGATCCATATCAAGCTGATGACATTCGCAGCTGGGCCAGCAATACGTCCAAGCTTAAAGGGACCGAAGCCATTCGAAGTTTGAAGACTCTTCCTGGCGAACAGCATTGCGATGATGGGAAACGCATAGCTGACATACATGCCAATGATTGACATTGACAAGATAGCATTGAAAGCCGTGGTGTTGCCGAGGTAGATGAGACCAAGAAGCATCTGAAGAACAGTGACGACAACGACAGCGTAAACAGGAATCTGAAGACGTTTATCGACTTGACTCAGTTGCTTATCAAACGGCGTTGACTTATCTCTAGCAAAAGCCCACAAAGTTCGCGAAGTAGAAGTAACTCCAGCGACAGTCGCTGCGACAGCAGTACAGGTGATGATGACGGAGAGAACAGTGCAACCAGCAGGGCTCTTTGTAGCGTCAAGGAAGATCTGCATGAAGGGGAAACCAGTAGGTGTTTGGAGAAGTTTCTCGAGAGGTCCGGTTGAGAAGAGGAAGATGATTACGTAGACGAGACCCATGAGACCGTTGACGGTTACACTGCCGACCATAGCGAGGGGGACGTTACGGCTGGCGTGGGGCATTTCTTCTGCTAAGTGGCATGCGGCGTCGTATCTGTGGTGGTTAGATAATGGAGAGATAAGTGGGAGAGGAGCACTTACCCGAGGAAAGGATACACAGCGCTCAAGAGGCCAACTAGCCAAGATACACCATCGCTGGCCCAGCCACTAGAGTTTGTGACCTCTGTAAAGACAAAAGAAGCCGAGTTCTTGGGTGCCATAACACCGAGAACGACAACAATTGTCACAAAGCCAATGACATGAATAGCGCCTAGCAACGTCAGTTCCGAACAACCCTCCGCGCTGGGCAAATACTTACCAGACACGGTATTAATATACGGAAGAAGTCTATCCCCCCAAATATTAAGCGCAAGAGCATAAACAAGAACAAGCCAGTAAAACAACATGCCCTGCCACCGCTCAGGAACATACGTCTCATTGTTCACAATTATAAGAGCCTGCATCTGCAGACCAGCAGCAAAGGCAGCAGATGATGTGAGAACAACCTGTCCGCCGATGCTAACCCAGCCTGTGACCCAAGAAGCAGGTGATCGAATCGAAGCGGGCGTAAGGGCAGCTACCCAATGGTATTGACCTACAGTGCCATCGCTAACGTTAGCCTCGAGTTAAAAGTAGCGTTGTCCAGGGGGGGTTAAACTGACCTCCAGCAGTAGGATATATAGAAGCGATTTCGCCAAGAGAACTAGCGATGCAGATTGAGCATACTGCTGACAATAAACTATTCATGTTAGTGGCGTTTGTTTTGGGGGGAGGCAGACGGACTAGTTGTAGAAGAGACATGGTGCTCCGCCGGTGATGAGAGCTGTAGCGACGACGGAGGATAAAGCTTCCCATGTCGCCATAAGACAAACGCATAGAGCACAGAGAGAAAAGAGGGAATACTGTCTTCGAAGTTCCTGCGTATGACCCAACTGCGCAAGACGCAGGGCATCATCGCTCGAAACTCCGGTATCGCCCTCAAGGCTCATGGCGTCTTTATCAACAGCCACAGGATATTTGTCCAAGTCTTGTAAATCGCCCATTTTCAAATGATCAAATAATAATGTTTTTATAATGCAATTTCTGTCTACGGACCTCCTGGAAATCACGGAAATGTTCCCTCTATAAACCGTCTTGATAAGGGAAAAGAGATATCTACGTACCCCCTGTTCTTACCCGCTGGCATATCACATCTTGATCAAAACACACGCTAAACAGGGGCCGTATCAAGAACGCGGGGAAATCTAACTTAGTTCTCTTTACGAGGGTGTTATCCTTGACCAGGGATGTTGATAGTGGAGGGGGGGAGATAAGAAGATTGCACTTCCGCGTTCCGAGAGGCGTTCCGAGTGTAACGCTCGGAACGAGACCTTCCGGGGGGACTATTTGACAGCTGCAAAACATCACTTTGAGCTGACTCTGATTGAACAAACAAACCCCATTCTATTGTATCCATTGTCTTGAGTCTTTTTGTCAACATGGCTGCACCACATCCTCTTTCTGCCCTCACCATACGGGAGACCAACCTTGCACGCGACATCGTCAAGGCCTCTCACCCCGGTGCGCTGCTGTTCTTCAGACAATCATATCTGTTTGAGCCCCCCAAGGAAGAAGTCCTCAAATTTCTGGAGCTTGAGCATTCAGGCGCTTTGACTACTTCTTCGCCAAGACCTGATCGCTGCGCGCAGGTGTTTTACGATGTCATTGGTGGAGATCAGAAGTCGCAGTACTATGAGTCTGTGGTTGATGTTACGAAGCGGAGTATCGTGGCGCAGGAGATTATCAGTGAAGAGCACCAGGCCAGTCTGACTACGTAAGTTCTCCATTACTCATGGTTTTAATGCGATGCTGATTGTTTAGTGCTGAGTTTGATATTGTGGTTGATGCTTGTAAGAGATCAAAGATGTTCCAGGATAAACTCAAGGCAATCAAGCTCCCTGAGGGTTTTGAGACAGTTATTGAGCCCTGGCCATATGGTGCACCAGACTTGGAAGATGGAAACACTCGCTTCTTCCAAGCTCTCGTCTTCGCGCGCGATGCTCGCAAAGGCCAAGACTCCAACTTCTACGCTTACCCCATGCCCTTGATCCCCGTCATGGACGCAGCTACCAAGGAGATCATCCGCATTGATGAGCCCGCTACAGGTGGCAAGGGTGATAGTTTGACTGACAAGACCTACGCTGCTGGGTGCATTGATCACTGTCAGAGCGCAGAGTACGTTCCTGAGCTTCTCCCCAATGGGACGAGGAAGGATTTGAAGCCTTTGATGGTTGTGCAGCCTCAGGGACCTAGTTTCTCGATTACAGAGGGAAATCTTATTCAGTGGCAGAAGTGGAGAATGAGGGTTACGTTTAATCCTCGTGAGGGTGCTGTTATTCACGATATCCGATATGACGGACGTCCTGTTATGTACAGATTGAGTATCAGCGATATGGTAAGTTTACTGGGAAATACTTACGAGATACACACTAACATATATAGACCGTCCCTTATGCTGATCCTCGTCCACCATACCACCGCAAGCAAGCCTTTGACTTTGGTGACGGAGGTCTTGGCCACTGCGTCAACAACCTTACTCTCGGCTGCGACTGTCTCGGTGTCATCAAGGTACGCTCCACCCCAAACTCACCCTCTTCTCAACTAACAACCCCAGTACTTCGACGGTGTCCTCACAGACGCAGACGGCACCGCCCAAGAAACCAAGAACGCCATCTGTCTCCACGAGCAAGACAACGGCATTAACTGGAAACACACCGACTGGCGAACCGGCCGCGCAGTGGTGACCCGCCGCCGTGAGCTCGTCATCCAGTTCATCATCACCCTCGCCAACTACGAGTACGTCTTCAACTACAAGTTCGACCAAGCAGCTGGCATCGTCGTCGAAGCCCGCGCCACCGGCATCGTCTCCGTCGTCAACATCGACCCCGGCAAGACCGCCCCCTGGGGTAACGTCGTCAGCCCCGGAGCCCTCGCTCAAAACCACCAGCATGTTTTCTGCGTTCGTATTGATCCCTCGATCGATGGTTCTGAAAACACTGTTGTGCAGGAGGAGAGTCTTCCTTTGAGAATGGATAAGAGGACGAATCCTAATGGAAACATGTATGAAGTTCGTCAGACGCCCATTACTACATCTCAAGGCATAGATGCAGCTCCGATGAACAATAGGGTTTTCAAGGTTCAGAACTTGAACAAACTGAACCGTGTATCGGGTAAGCCAGTTGGTTACAAGATCACACCGCCAGCAACACAACTCCTCCTCGCCGACCCCAACAGCACACAAGCCAAGCGCGCTCTATTCGCCAAGCATCATTTCTGGGTGACCAAGTACAAGGACCACGAGTTCTTCGCTGGCGGACGGTACACTCTTCTCAGCAAGACTGAAGTCGGGGGTGTGAGCGACGCAGCTGATCGATGCGACGACGTGTTGAATCAGGATATTGTGTGCTGGAGTGTCTTTGGCCTTACGCATAACCCTAGAGTAGAAGACTGGCCTGTCATGCCGGTTGAGATGCTGCAGCTGCATATCTCGCCTTCGGATTTCTTTACGGGTAATCCGGCGCTTGATGTTCCTTCTGATAAGGATATTGGGTCGAGATTGACTTCTGGGTGCTGTAAGGAGGAGGGACCTAAGCTATAGGCAGGGTATTGGTTGACTTTACTTGGCATGGCATCGAAATTGTACATCAGTGTTTGCATTATTTTAGCATGAATGAGATTCTTGAGACAACTGCCGGCTTCTGCTTCTACTGTGAAACGATCCCGGTAGTGGATGTGGATGTGTTGAAACCAAACATTTGTAAAATCGTTTGTGATATGTTACCCTGGAGTCGTGACAAGTTGGTCCTTGCGGGTCTATTGCGAGATGGTCACGTAAGATACACCACCATTCCCATTAGGGCTTACTACGCGTCTGTTTGTACCGAGGCTTGTTCTTGAGCCCTTGGCAAATAAATATCACCTCGGGATAATTGCACATTGCTTATTCCATGCATTCATGGTAACGGATCTCGGCCTTTCTATCTTGGCGACCAACTACCGACTCGCCAAGACCACTCCAACCTCTTCTGTATCACGGATCACGGGCCGCTGGAGATTACGGAGATATTGTCTGACCGTTGATCAATTACAGGGTATCTCTCCCCATCTGCGCCATTTATTTCGTCCACTAACTCCTCGATGTCGGAATCGCGACTGCGGTTCCGACACCATTACCGCGGCCCAATCGGAAGACTCGTCACTCTCCATATTACCCATCTGCATTGCGGCTCCTGCTGAATAGTGGCACTGATACTACATCGTCGTATAATCCTTTCATCAACTGAAACAGTTAAAGCAAGTCAGTGGATTAAATATACGTAAGATATGGAGATGATCTGACTGCGGTGTATCGCCATGAGTAAGACTGTAGGACTGAGGAAAGACCCTGGATTATGCATAACCCCTCATGTAACATGGTCAGTGCAATTCCGGAACATAATATCCTGGATTCCGAGTGGAACGCCGTCGTAATGTACATAAGTAATATGCATGCGGTTTCACTGCGCCCTTCTTTTCTCTTACCTGTCTGCTTATCGAGTTTTAGCTGTCTGATAAGATCTTGATAAGTGGATATTATTACTATTTTATACCCGAAACACACTCTCAGTATGGCGGACCTTACAATTACCGGCTCTGGTGGTCGAAAGATCACACGTACGTTACACCCATATACCATTACATGCATTTAACTTACTGACTTGTCACAGTCCCCACCGGTCTCTTCATCGACAACACCTTCACCCCCGCAGCAGACAACAAAAAAGTCACAATCGAAAATCCCACTACAGCCTCCCCCATCGGCTCCGTCTCCGCCGCCCAAGCCTCCGACGTGGACCGCGCTGTACTTTCTTCACGCAAAGCATCAGCGACGTGGAAGATTACACCACCTCAGGAACGACGACGTCTGTTGAATAAACTCGCTGATCTTATTGAGCGAGATGTTCAGGACTTTGCGTCCATTGAGGCTGTTGATGCTGGGATGCTGTATAACATGTCCATGGGGATGAGTGTCCCGCAAGCAGCCGAGACGTGTAGATATTTTGCGGGCTGGGCGGATAAACTTGATGGGCAGAGTATTGACTATGAAAGTGGTCTGGCGTATACCAAGAGAGAGCCAATTGGTGTCTGTGCGGCTGTTGTTCCTTGGAACACTCCTCTGTAAGTCAAATCCCTTCTCACCCTACTACCGTCCATTACTAATTGTAATAGCATGATCACTTCATGGAAGTTGGCTCCCGCTCTTGCAGCCGGCAACACCCTCATCATCAAAACCCCCGAGCTCGCCCCTCTCTACGGTCAAAAACTAGGCCAATTGATTGTTGAAGCCGGCTTCCCCCCCGGCGTGGTCAACATCCTCTGCGGTCTCGGCACCGTCGCAGGCCAAGCCCTCGCCGACCACAGCGAAGTCCGCAAGCTCTCCTTCACCGGCAGCGTCGGCGTCGGCCGCACCATCCTCGCCAGCGCCGCAAAGTCCAACCTCAAGCGCGTGACCCTCGAGCTCGGCGGTAAAGGGCCCAGCATTATCTTCTCCGATGCAGACTGGGAGAATGCACTCATGTGGTCTACCATGGGAATCACTATCCATAACGGTCAGATCTGCGCGGCTGGGAGTAGGATTTATGTTCAGGAGGATATTTATGATAAGTTTGTAGCGGAGTTTTCGAAGAGGACGAAAGATGCGGTCATGGGTGATCCTTTGCTTGAAGAGACCATGAAAGGACCTGTTATTAGCTCAACGCAGAAGGACAGAATCATGGGCTTCATCGCAAAAGCAAACTCCGAAGGAACACAAGTCCTCCACGGCGGATCTCAATCCCACGACTCAAAGGGCCACTTTGTCCCCAACACAGCATACGTCAACGTCTCACCATCCGCCAGCATCATCCGCGAAGAAGTCTTCGGCCCCGTCGCCAGCATCGCCAAGTTCAAGACGGAGCAAGAAGTCATTGATCTCGCAAACGATAACGTCTACGGTCTTGCGGCTTCGGTGTTTACGAATGATATCAGCAAGGCGATTCGTGTGTCGGATAAGATTGAGTGTGGATTGGTCTGTGTTAATTCCTGGGGAAGCGTTAATGCTAATACGCCGTTTGGAGGGATTAAGCAGAGTGGGTTTGGGAGGGAGAATGGGGAGGATGCGTTGCATGATTGGACGCAGGTTAAGTGTGTCAAGGTCAATGTTTTTAAGCTGTAGATAATTGACAATCACTACCACTAAAATAATATAAAGCTACTGTAATGACCTATTCTGGCATTTGTGTTGTGATTTCGTGATGGCTTCTTCCTCAATGGGCATGACCAGAAACTACCTAGTTCGGAAGTAAGCAGAGAAACCCCAAACATCACTAATTCCTCATCAAGTACTAACCCGACACTAAGAGATAACTAAAAAGCGCGCTCGCTTCGCTATCAATTGACGCGTCCCTCGTTATCTCTCATTTCTCGGAACCAGATTGCCCGGAACTGAAGCGTTCCGAGTGTTACTGCGATCAGCATCACATATGCCTCTCCATGACTCGATTGCTTGTTCATCACTATTTTTATCAGTTTCACTTCGTCTGTTCCGGTCGGAACCTTTGAAGTATTAGTCAACGCGGTATCACTGCAGAAAGACCGCGTAATGTTTTGTTGACTTGTTGCAAGGCTCGTATCAGATATCAGATTGTCCCTATCGCCTGCATTCTTGTCTATCGGCAGTCCACCATGATCTCTTCACCGGACTGTCATACGAAATCCTCAATCTTTAGAAACGTACAGCTCGGCCAGTTTCTTTCCCATCTACACAGAACAATTGAGTCGAGAGAAGGTCGAGATGTCGTCCTCTTATTCGCCGGCGAGGCTGTACGCCTGGTCACCTTCATCATGGACCTTCTAGCATCGTACCTCCAAAGGCTCCAAAGCAAGAGGCTGAAAGGTCTCTCCAAGTCATTCTTTACAATATCTCATATCAACACGATGGCTACATCAACAACACGAGTCGCAAACTGTTCAAGAGCAATTAGTGCAATGCTTGATGAATGGCAGATCATGAATCGCCTCTTTGGCGTGTTGGACATGTGGATGGCAGCCAAAGACCTCATCAAACGTGTCTCCGCCGACAGATCGGCAGGAAAACCCGTGAAAAAGCTAGATGTAGCAATACAAGCTTCACAAACACTCTGCCTCACATCATTCCACGTCTCCGAAGCAATTGGCTTTCTCTCAACAAGAGGAATTCTCAAAAGCTCAGCCAAATCAGAGGAAAAGTTAACATTTCTCGCAATTCGATCTTGGGCGGCGTTTACTCTGATTGAGATTGGTCGTTTATCGCTGGATTGGAAGAATACGATGCAAGATAAGGAGAAACTGGCTACAAAGACATGGAAAGCAAAGTGGAAGAGTGACATGCTTCAGAATTTGGCTTGGGCTAGTGTTTCTATCCATTGGAGTCTGAGAGATGGTTTGATACCCGAGGCTTTTGTTTCGCCGCTGGCGGTGTTTGCGACTTGGAGCTTGGTGAAGGATGCTTGGAAGAACGCGGCTTAGTCTTTATTGTACATTATTTTTGGTAGCAGCATAATTCGAGCGTGGCATTACTGTGAACCACGGAGAGAAGCATCGTGATGTTGGACTTGACTCTATATCCGTATTTCCCAGTGTAACCGAAATCTTGATCTTGTTGAACGCCTTGGTTCGACTTCTTGTCGGAAATATTGCGAAAGTTCCGATGACTTTATGATGCTTGTGATTGGCTGGAGGATTTTGTGTGGCAAGTCATCGAAAGGTCAGTTGTCGGAAAAGTATTCCGCGCCGGATACTCGGTCCACGAGAAAACTGGCGATGACTTCTTAAAATGGTATAATAGGCTTTGAAGATTTCTGAGTAGGTACAGATCATTATCATCACCATCAAATCGACTTCAATCTTTGATACAATGGCTGATATCGACATCATGACCAACGAGTCCATTCTGGACGAAGCTCTTCTTACAACAGAGTCTCCCGTCATTGACTCAACAGACTTGATCGTACTTCTTTCCCTACTCCTCGGAGCAATTGTCTACTTATCAAATGGCAAACTACGAAACCTCTTCTTTCCCAAGCCCACCACCTCATCAGAAACAACAGCTTCAAAAGAAGACAGTCTTCGAAGCATCTCTCACATCTGCAACACCACCGGAAAGAACTGCATCATATTCTACGGCTCACAGACCGGCACCGCAGAAAACTACGCTCAAAAGCTAGCAAGAGAAGCTAGTTCACGCTATGGCCTCGATCCCATGGTCGCTGATCTCGAAGAGTATGACTACAATGATCTTTCTGAGCTCTCAGAGCAGGTCGTTCTGATGTTTGTCCTCGCTACGTACGGCGAGGGTGAACCTACAGATAACGCTCAAGACTTTTATACTTATATTACTGGCGGTGAAGATGGGGACCAGCCTGATGTTGATCTTCAGAATGTCAAGTATGTTGCCTTCGGTCTGGGAAACAGCACTTATGAGCATTACAATGCTATGGTGAGACGTGTTTCCAAAGCACTGGATGGACTTGGTGCGAAGAATCTTGCTAGTGTTGGTGAAGCTGATGATGCGGCTGGAACGACTGAAGAGGACTTTTTGGCGTGGAAGCAAGATATGTGGCCGAAGCTTGTTGGAGAGTTTGGTCTTCAGGAGAGAGATGTTGCTTATGAGTCGACCTTTGGTGTTCTGGAAAGAGATGATCTAAGTGCGACTTCACCTGGTGTTTATCTTGGTGAGGCTAATGCAGATCATCTTGATACTAGCTCTGGGAACCGTCAATTTAGTAACACGAATCCTTACGTCGCTAAGATCAACGAGTCTCGAGAAATATTCACTTCCAAGGATCGAAACTGCATTCATATGGAGATCGATCTCGGTCACTCAGGTCTGTCTTACGAAACGGGTGATCACGTCGCTATCTGGCCTACCAACTCAGAAGATCAAGTCACCCAACTTCTCGACATTCTTGGACTCTCTGAGAAGAAAGATAAGGTTATTTCCATCGTCAGTCGGGAATCAACAGCAAAGTCACCTGTGCCTACACCAACTACCTACGCGACTGCACTCCGGTATTACCTTGAGATCGCTGGACCTGTTTCTCGAGAGTTCATCAACGTCATCGCTGCTTTTGCACCTACCGAAGCCGCCAAGACTGAAGCGACAAAGCTTGGTAGCGACAAGGTGTATTTCCATGAGAAGATCAGCCAGAAATGCCTTTCACTTGCACAAGTATTAAGCATGCTCAGCGGCGGTCAACCATGGACCAAGGTTCCTTTCTCAGCTATAGTCGAAGGTTTGAGTAAACTTCAACCTCGATACTACTCCATCTCCTCATCGTCTCTTGTCCAACCTTCTGTCGTTTCCATCACTGCAGCCGTTGAATCTGCCGAGATCCAAGGACGACCTAATGTCTTCAAGGGCGTTGTTACCAACTACCTTCTTTCTCTCAAACGAGCTCAGAACCAGGAATCTCATTCACAAGAGTATCTACTCAATGGACCTCGTGAGAATTACGCTGGCTTCAAAGCGCCCATTCATCTTCGCAAGTCGAACTTTAAGCTCCCCAGGGATTCATCTCGACCTGTTATCATGATCGGTCCGGGAACTGGTGTTGCGCCTTTTAGGGGCTTTGTGCAGGAGCGAGCTGCGTTGAAGAAGCAGGGTAAGAATGTTGGAAAGAGTTTGTTGTTCTTTGGATGTCGTCGACGGAATGAAGATTACCTTTATGAATCAGAGTGGCAGGTAAGTTGACGTTAAGCTATTCTAGGGTTCAGAGGCTGACTGGACACCAGGAACACAAGGAAGCTCTGGGCGACAGTTTCGACATCCATGTTGCGTTCTCAAGAGAGACGAAGCAAAAGGTCTACGTACAGCACCTCATCAAGACTCACGCCAAAGATGTGATAGACATGATCGACAACGGCGCGATTGTGTATGTTTGCGGAGACGCGAAGCACATGGCGCGTGATGTTAATTCTGCCCTCATATCTATCTGGGCTGAACAGCGCAACATTTCACTTGAGAGTGCGACTGAGAAGGTGAAGGGCCTAAGGGATAATTCAAGATATCAGGTAAGCATATCACGTCTGAGGCTGAAACCTTTGCTAACATCTCGAAGGAGGATATCTGGTAGATACATTGTCGTAGCTGCATGGGTAGACGGCGAGCTTGGATTAGAAGCGATTCATTTGGTCAATGTATGTAAACTGTCATATAGCGACTTCAAAAGTAGTATTTAAGTAGAAAGAATAATCATTCAATATGCCGCACGAGCCAAAGAATTCTCTGCCTCTTCCATGCCATCCCACGCGTAGAAAAAGTCTCTGATCGGCTTTGTGAAGTTCATCGCCTCTGGAGGAAAGATCCCCTCTCCCCAAATATCCTCAGCTCGCTTCCGCAGCACACTAGATATTCCGGGTTGAGCATCTGACAGTAGGTGTGTTACATGAATGCGGCGCTTCAAAATGTCATTGTATAAGCCCAGACGCTCCGAGACTTGTTCTAGGTTTTTGTACGTCTTTGAAGAGAACTTCTAGTGCTGCTGCTTCCTCGATCGCGAGAACCGCACCTTGTGCTGTGCTCTTGTTAGTAGTGTGATGCTCAGAGAACATCCAACGTACCGTGCGTTGGCTAGATGGAATGTGCAGCATCACCAATTATAACAGCCCTCTCCCGAGTATACGTCTCAAGCGGCTCCCTCCGAAATAACTTATGAACAGAAACACTCGTCGACAAACTAAACAACTTGGCCACCAGCGGATTGAACCTTCCTATCATGGAAATGATACCTTGCACGTTGGTATCAGTGTTCCAACCGACTGCATGCTCATTCTCCGCCTTTGTCTTGTGTCGAAACGTAACGTTGAGCATTTTCCCATCTCGGCAGGGATAGGTAACAAGGAATGTCCCGGTTGATAGTTCGAAGGGGACCCAGAATCCTGGATCTTGGTCTTTAAAAATGGCTGCGAGGTCGGAGTTTTTGTTTACTTCGGAGAAGGGGATCAGACAGCGGTAGAAAGAGGAGCCAATGTCTTTGAGAGGCATGTCTTTTTGTGTAATCTCGTTGATGAGCCTGGTCTTAACGCAAGATTAGCCAGTGGAACCTGCAATATCATAGGTACACTGGACTTACTCGGACTCCGTCGGCCACTACAACAAGGTCTTTCTCAAAAGTCTCCCCATTGTCTAAAAGAATCGTCCCGCTCTTACAGTCAAGGTTGGTCACAGAATGGCCATTGTGAATTACAACCAGCGAACCCGGATATCGCTCATCAGTCGGTGAAGCCATTTCCTTCAGTGCAGTATGAAGATCCACACGATGAAAGAACATGAAGGGCGCGCCATAGTCGTCTTCAACCTGACTGAAGTTTTCAACGACCAGATCCTTTAGTGTATGCGGATCTACCATACGTATTTGCTTATTCTGTACACCGCGAGCTGTCTTGGGATCGAAGCCGAAATGACGAAGGACGCGCATTCACTTGAAGTGATGGTTATAGCAGCACCTATCTCATCCATGAAGTTGGATCTCTCAAAGATCTATACGATGTCAGCCGAGCTCAATCGTTGGATAATTGTTATACTAACCTCAACTTGGGCTCCCGTTCGTCGAAGTGCAATAGCGGCACTGAGCCTACCGATGCCTGCACCAATGATTGCAACCTTCAAGGTCATTATGATCAAGTGAACGGTAGCTCAACCGTTGCTGACGGGCTTTCGGCAGGCACAGTGTCTTATTAACAAGTTGCTACGCCTCACGGATCAGCAGCGTAAGCCCTCCCTACGGAAGGTTAATGCCGAGATTGGGCGCTTAGATGACAATTCAAATCCTACACCGCCATCCTTCAAAGAGGACAAAGAGCAGATTTCTCACTGTATAGTGGTGGACTTTCGGGTTTCCAATTTTCTCCGGAGCCTAATGTAGAACACCTTTATGAGGCTAGGTAATTTTCGGTGATTGTTTCGATAGTTCTGGGGCTGAGCATGATCTGGACGTTGATCGTCAATGACGCAATGTGTAATACGCTGGATGCGCTATACGCCCACTATCCGCTAGCTGGCATTAGTGAAGTATAAGGGCTTACTGCCACTGATTCTTCGCCTGTTCCGCCCTATAAGCTCTTTGCTGATTAACTGATGACTGAGTCCCTGCAACCTACATTCTCGACTATCCGCAATGTTTCCTGCTCCGAGAAAAGAGGGCCAATCCTTTTTTCTCGCTCAGCCTTGGTAGCAGATGCATCGCGAAAATCGAGAGTAAGCCGGGCTTGCCTTAGTTCTTTCATTAACGAATGAGAGTTGACCCTCAGCTGTCAGCGTAACATCTGCTTCCACGGTGATTGGCTTATCAACCCATTGGGAGAAACATGCATACGCCATGGCTCTTTACAGCCCTGAATTACTGGGGGAACATGACAAATTCAGGTGCTCAGCGAGGCGGTGGCTTGGAAGCCCCCGAGGATATAAAATCCGACCGAAGTCACCTCCAATCTACCCTGCGTGTTCATTCCAGATAAACTCTATTCACGATGACTGCAACGACTCTGTTTTCGGAGCTGAAGGCTCACCTCGCAGACACCCAAGCCAAGACTTACGCACTTGACGCACCAGACTACAAGCAAATTGAGCAATGTTTTATTGAGAAACATGTCCAGACTCTTGGTGTAGTCAGGCCTCAGAACGGGGAAGAAGTCGCATCAGTGCTCCGTTTCTGTTTAGAACACAACGTCGAGTTTACTATACGTGGAGGAGGTCATGATTGCGCCAGTCGAACACTCGTCAATGGGGCACTTGTTATCGACATGCGAGATATCAAGCACGTTGTCATAGCCGAAGACAAGAAAAGTGCAAGAGTCGGTGGAGGTATTCTCAGTGGTGACTTGGCAAGGGATCTAGGCAAGGAAGGATTGGGAACACCCACGTAAGTGTCATGGCTCAACTGTTCAAGGTTTAATGCTTACATTGTATTTCAGTGGCACTGTTGCAAGTGTAGGCTATACTGGATGGGCGACGCTCGGTGGCTATGGTCCTTTGTCATCCCATTACGGTCTCGGCGTCGACCAGATCCTTGGGGCCAAGATTGTGAATGCTCATGGAGAAGTCCAAGATGCCACTGAAGAACTGCTTGTCGGCATCCGAGGCGGTGGTGGATCACTTGGTATAATTGTTGAACTTACCATCAAAGTCTATCCTATTAACAAGGTACGCCTTAGCCCCATCGTACCATGACCCGAGCTTACTTGTTTAGATCCTCTCGTCAACCATCGTCTATGACTCAAGCAACCTATCTGCAGCTCTTACCTCCTACACCCAGCACTACGAAAAGCTTCTTGAGTCAGACCAGCTCCCCGTGTATCTTCAGCTCCAGCCCATGATTGCCCAAATGCCAGGCCAGTCCGTAAGTCTCTTGGTTATCGCGACCTGGCACGGCGAAGACAAAGACGAAGGCCGCTCTTGGATCAAGAACATCGCTGGAGCAGCGAATTGCGTCATGGAAAACACGCAGGAGATTACACTCGCGGAAATGCTTGAGAATAATGAAAAGCTCGTAACGTGGCCATCTTACGGTAGAGTCTACACTCTTAATGCCAAGAGAATGACAGAAAATGCTGTTAAAATCGTTGGAAAGCATTGTGTCAATGCTCCAGGCGGAAGTCTCATCTTCTCATACCATACACTACTCTCAGCACAAGAGCCAGAACAGAAGTCTGTTTTTGGAACGAGGGCACGCCATCATATGTTTGAGATCTACGCTGTTCTTGCAGACAAGAGTATCGCAGAAGAGCGAGTTCAGTGGGCTGCCAAGGTCAAGGCTGATCTTCAGGCAGAAGACGCTGATAACATTCTGGAGGGTTCGTATATCTCTCTTGAATCTAATGAGGATGTTGATGTCAAGAAGATCTATGGGAAGCATTATGATACGCTGGCGGCTTTGAAGAGGAAGTATGATCCTGGGAATGTGTTCAAGCATAGCATCCCAAGACTCGTGCTTGCTGGGAAGGAAAATGGGATCATTGAAGCTTGAGTCCAGCGAGGCATATTGGGTTACGTCTCCCATTCACTAGATGTGTTATTTGCAGTCGAGACCTATGGCTGAGAGCTTACAATCACCGCGCAGAACTTGATGCAATCCATCTTCTACCAACATTTTCCATAACATATGCCACAAAGGAATGTCAGCCATTAATTGGTTCGATGCCCAAGTGGCTCCCCGCTATCTGGTTATCTTGCTCTAGGGCATTAAGTTATCTCCTTCTTTTCCAAGCCCTTGCCTTTACTTGCTCGGGGCTAACAGCCTAGTTTTAAGCTATTAGCCTTATATAGGAAGCTAAAGAGAGAACACTTCCCCATTGCAGGGGTAAAAGTAACTAGAAAAATAGTATCTGTTTTAATTAGATTAAAAACAGGTATACATATATATATATAATTTCTTTTAAGTTTATAAGTTAGCTATACAAGATATATCTGCAGGGAGCACCCTCACCTAGTACCTCTTAAATGCCCTCAAGCATGGTTTAGATCCCAACAGTCTTTGAACAGAAGAAGACCTAGTTGAACCAGCTCCGAAATCAGGCTGCGTCGTCCAGCCATATATTCACGATTCGGAAACCTGGCCGCACTATAATACCCCGCTTCATCGTGCTATGCGCTACCCGGATTTTGAAACCGCAAACTTCCTACTCCGACAAGGCGCTGGTGTTGACCTTTACAACGCGGCGGGTATGACGCCGTTGCACGAGGCAGTCTGGAATCAATATCATGACGCCATTCGATTTCTCCTCGCCCATAACGCCGATGTCAACAAGAGTACCGTCGGGGTGTGTGTGCGGTATAAAGGCTTAGAAAGAGATATATGTGGGTCTCAAGGCGATCTCTGCATCCAACGAGCTCTTTCATATTCAGATCTTACGTCAGTACAGCTGTTGGTGGAGGCAAGAGTAGACTTGTGCCCTTCTTCACAACACCCTTGGACGGCTCTTGATCTGGCATTATTATCCGGAGATCAAAAGATGGTTGAGTTCTTGCAAGCTCAGGGTATTGAATCAACCGTAGACCCTTTGGCTCAAGGAAATCCTTCGCCCGAGAGCGTTTATGGAGGTCTATCGCGAGATCTCCTAGCATTTTCGAGAAGCAGCGATATTGTTCCCCCAAAAGAGCTTTACGACGCGTATTGTTTTATCCTGACAAAGCTTGGCACTGTTACAACCACTGACATCGATGGCTTAATTCGGAAGTTCTTCGAAGTTTTGCGTAAGACTGCCAACAACAACCAGGCCAGCAACAATGAAAGAATGTGTGCTTTCTGCCGCGATTTTCAAGTCGGAATCAAACGAATTTATGATACAAAGACTGCGTTCGAGTTTGAACTTCACCCGAGCCGGCAATCCCTGGATGATTCAGCAAACAAAGGATGTCTTCTTTGTGCCATTATTGCCGACGCCCTCGACCAGCGCGAAAGTCGTTCGAACACCGAGACTAACGTTTCTAATCAACAAGATATTGCCAGACATGGTTTCGATGCGCCTGTGGTATTGGGAACAGGACTGTATGTCTCAGACACAATGAGTGTGCACCTGACCTCATATGTATCATGTAACGAGCTACGAGCTGGTATGGATCTCGGATATGTGGACGAGTCTCTGATTCAATGTTTTGAAGGTGAAAAAACAGACACCAGCACCGGTTCGGTAACTGCTATGAAGATAGCAAAGAGCTGGATGCGGGCGTGTCAAACTGATGGACCCACGTTGAGTGTCAGGAAGCATACCGCAATCGACAAAGAAAAGATATCCTACCGAGGCGACTCCTTCATGTGGGGTCATCCGACAATAAACCTCGTATTGTCGAAGTACAAGAGCCGGTGTCTTATTGCGCATTGTCGTACTGCTGGGGAGCCAAGAACTTTTTTATTACAACACGGGACAATCTCTCGCAAAACATGGTCGGAATATCAATGGATTATTTCCCAGCCGTGATGCGGGATGCTATTCAGATCGTTCAGTCTTTGGAGTTTGAGTATATCTGGATAGACGCCTTGTGCATCGTGCAGGACGATGAGAAAGATTGGGCTCACGAAGCTGCCATCATGGGCGCTGTTTACTCCAACGCCGAACTCACCATCTCCACTCTTGTCGGTAGCGATTGCCACACAGGCCTCTTCCAGCCCAGATCAGTTCGAGCGCCCCACCCTGTACTATTGGATGTATGGGAGCCCAAGCCTGGACGTCAATCTCATACCTTCAAGGCTGTAATCCCTGAGTGGCTACAGGAGCGTATCAACATCCAGGGACCTGTGCACTCTAGAGGCTGGACGTTACAAGAACGGCTTTTGAGTACAAGAATCCTATACTTTGGCGATGGGATGCTACGCTGGGAATGCCTCCACGAGTATGTCGTTGAGGCAGATCCTGGTGGAGATAACCGACGAGGATACAATTACAGAAGCGATCTTGAGCGACGATGCGAGACTAAGCGAGCGATTCAAGATGCTCTATCCAGGGTGAAGAAGGAAATGCCCCGACCGATTGACCTATGGAAACAGCAAGTTCAGGAGTTCACACAACGAAACCTTACAAAGATTAGTGATAGACTTCCTGCCTTCAATGCTGTTTCCAAGAGCCTAGCGAGTGCTGTCGGTAGCAACCCCTTCTTTGGGATCTGGGATGGAGACAAGCTGTTGGAAAGTCTTTGCTGGAATGTCTCGGAACCTCTTCCCAGCCCACGCGCACCAGTTCTCAATATACCATCTTGGACATGGGTACCTGTTACTGGCGAGATTTCGTATGAGTTGACTGACCATGGGTGAAGGGATGCCTCCAAACCCAACTCAGGTGCCACTCTCATCTCTATCAACGCTGAGGCCAAGGAGCCGTCGATTACCCTCAAGGCCAACCTTCATCAGAAAAAGCCATGCCATTCTTCAATTTTTGATACAAGTAAATATGCAGAAGTTGAAGAACTTTACTTTTCAGGCTTTGCGACACCACTTCTTGCATTTTTCTAGACCATAAGTTGGAAAATGGCCAAGACGTTTATACTTTTGATGTATAGGTTTTTCCACATGGGCCATTATATGAGGGGTTTGGATACCCAAGGTGGCCTAGGGGTCGAGGTGCCGCGACTTTGAAGCTTTTGCTGCAGAGAGTGGAAAATAGACCGGATACATTCAGGCGAATTGGTCTTGGTATTGTACCTGGGGAGCCTTCTAAGAGCTGGGACGTGTTTGATGACGATGAGGTTATGACGCCGCTGAGATGGCTGGTCACTGATGACGAGATATTTACTGATCGAGAGTTTACGCTCATCTAGGAACTGCCTGGCTTCAATATGTTGATTCAGCTTGCTTATCTAAATATGGTGGGTGGCTTGAAGGGTATATTTTCCTTTGCTGCAAGGTACACCACAATTTGATCATTATTTCTCTTTAATTTCAGGGTCCGGGATACGGCGCGATGGCTTGACTTTTCGACAAGCATAGTTGAAAGATTAAATAGTCTCTTACGCTATGGCACGCTATTGGCTTCTAGACTTTGACGGGAACTATCGCGGACAGGGATTAATTACTAGTCGCAAGCTGAAGTCGGGTCAATTTTCTCATGTTCGACATTTTCAAAAAATGAAATGATTCACTATGTGAGATGGGCAAGCTCTAATTAATTTGGCTATTGTGACTAGTATGACAATTACCATTTTTATACTGAGAAGATCCCGGTGATGCGGCGAGACAAAAGCTGAGAGTGCGGCCTAACCACTTTAGTTTCGCAGAGGCCGAAAAGGTACGAGGCACCGACGGATTGGAACGACCCATTGACTTTAAGTAAATAGTTTCAACGTAGCGTAAAAATAAAGGCCTCGACCACTTACTTCGGAAATACCTTTGCTGGATTAGGGGTCCGAGGTCGCCGCTCTGCAGAGGCGGTATCCTCATAAACGGGCGATACGTCGCTCCCCACGGTTCTCGATTCTTTTGCCAAACCTCTCAGCGCCTCTATTGGCTACTACACTCGTTATGCGTTCCGCCTTCGCTTTAACGGCCCTGGCCATCCTGGGCAACTTTGACGTTGCCCTCGCCGGCCCATGCAAGCCTCATGCTACGACCAGTCACACCTCCGCAACGGTAACGACAGCCGCCCCAACGACTTCAGAAACAAAGGGACCCCTCGTTATCAAGAACGTCATTGGCAACGGAAACTTTGCCGTCAGAGACCCGACCAACCCAAGCAACATCCCTAACTACACCATTGAAGGCAATGGCCAGATTGTTGAGAACAAGGGCTATACCGGCGACGGCAGCAAAGAGAAGGGCTGTGTCGAGCTGCAAGCGGCTAACCAACCTCCCGGGCGTAAGCGAGCTATTGGCAATATCGTCAGCATTTCGCAGCAGCTTGACTCTCTTGACATTAAGAAGAAGTACACTGTTCGTTTCTTTTATGCTGTGGTTACAGCTAGCAGCATTAATGTTTGCACGCTCAGCGCTTCTATTGCTGGCCATGTATTCTACACGTCGACGATTCTTAGCATTGGAATTGCTATTGACTGGAATACTGTTCTTGAACAAACCGATGTTCCCAACACGCAGGGTGCTTTCTCAATGGCGGTGAACTGTCCCGTGGGTGGGGTTGCGGCTATTTATGTCGACTCAATCTTTATGTCTAACCAGGTTACTCCTGAGACGATTGACGATGTGTCGATTGACTTTGGTGATGGAGGTAGCTCTGCTACTACAAGTGGTTTACCGGCTGAGTCTTCGACATCCAAGGGATCAAGCAGTAGCGCAGACACCCATGGACCGTCAACAGAGACTGAGCCGCTCACTGGATCTCACGTCTTCACTTCGGATACTGCGCACCCAACAACTGGCTTTTCTACAGGTTCCGATGTCAACACTTTCAGTCCATCAACCGAGTCAGAGAGCGGTATCGGTACCCGTACTCTGGACACGACCATCAACACCCAGAGCAAACCTACCACCGCAAATGAGTTCACCGTCCCGACCTTGGACCCATCCACCGGATCAGAGAACCATGTTCCCACTCTTACCTTCAACCCGACCACGAGCGCTGTGCACCCTATAACCGCAAGCGACCTCTCTACTGCAAGCTCTTTGCCAACTGGCTCACGCGTCTGCCCCTTTGGGGTCCCACCTCCCGGCTACTGCACACCCGTCCAGCCAGAAGTAACACAGATGGTCTCCTTGCCAGGAATCCCACAGGAAACGGATAATGATCGACCTACCGCCCCTCGAGCCTGCTGGGCCTTTGGCAAAGCAAAGTCCGGTACATGGGGCCGCACAAAGTCAAGCAACCCTCGACAGAACTCCATCGCAGACTGTGCCCTGCTGTGCAAGCAAGAAGGTTCTGCTTGCAAGGCCTTTGCGTTGTATGACCTTGGTCAAGACACTTCCTGCTGGTTTCTTTCCGACAGACTTGGCGTGGTTGGCATCGATCTAAACAAGCAGTATTCTTTGATGTGGAATGATTTCGACTGCTTCGAGTGTCATGATTGCGATGTTAAGAACCCAGAGGATGTTGAGACGACTTCGGTTGCGCCATCAACAACCTCTCTTCCAGAAGTCACCACCTCCGCTGCTCCCTCTGTCCCAACCACCTGCCCCCACTGTCATCTACAGAGCTCTCCATCTTCAGACCTCGTCTGCGAGAAGATCGGTAACCTTGGCACTGTTGATCTCCAGCCTTATGCCAACAACGACTTTGATCAATCCACTATGCAGACAACTTCAGAACAGTGCGCGACTATCTGTTTCTTGTTGAAGGATTGCGCTGCCTCGGCATATGATTATGCGCGCAAGATGTGTATATTTACCAACACCGCTATTTCAAGCAGCGCATTCCAGGCGGCTCAAGATCAGAACCCTTCTGCTTACATTCTCCCATGGAGCTCTAAGGGTTGCTGGTCGTGCTCCAATGACTGTTCAGCTAAGGATGAGACTACTAGCCAAGCTCTCAGCTCTACTGAACATACTGTCGAGCACACGACAATAACTCCAACTCGAACTGAACCTCCTACAACCTTCATCTCCTCTTACGCCCCAACCACCACCGAGTCTTCCATGCCTCAATGCACGCTCGCTCTATCCGATGGATGCACTTTTGATCAGAACAACTATGATTACTCTCAGTGTAGCAAATCGGGAACTTTGAGAAACACTTTCACACTCAGAGATGATGAATATCCCTGGCAGCTCGGCATCAACAATTATCAGAACTGCGTAGCTATGTGCAATCAAATGCCCGGCCGCTGCAAGGCTTCCGCATGGGATCAAAATCTACAAACATGTGTCTTCTCCTCTAGCTCTATCTTTAGTTCCTCATTCACCCCCGGTAATGATGACGGTTCTCAGGACTGGAGTGAGCAAAGTTGCTTTCTATGTTTCTGCCACGACCAAGATCGCGATGAATACTCCGCGTCGCTAAGAACTGCACTACCCTCTGCGACTTGCACTCCTAGCATCACAAGCGAGGATGCCGTTTGTCAGCTCAAGCAGGGTGTTGACAGCGATTTGATCTGTCAACATCAGGGTTATTTCCCTTGGTCTTGGGACGAGGCACCTTCCAAGTTTCCCAACCAGGATTCTGAGGAGCGATGTGCGGCTCTTTGTAGCTCGAACCCCGATTGTATATCGTCGGGTTGGTCTGAAGAGTATGGCAAATGCGCTTTAGCAGGTTTCGAACTCAAGTATATCACGTGGCAGCAGTTTGGTGATACATTGTTGAGTTGGAGTGATAAGGGCTGTTGGGACTGTTCTGACTGTATTAAGAGTCAGAGATGGCGAATCATTAATTAATGGGTGATCCTGGTAGGCGATACTGGTGAAGGGACTTGGCGGCTGGATGAAGTTAGTATTGCTTTGATAGACCCTAATCGATAGTATTGATTCGCAAGCCCGATACTACCTGAATTAGTGATGTTTGGGAACTTATCTTAGAGATGACCTAGAGAATGGAATGTCAAGCTGATGTTCGCCGCACTACACCGATGCCCGACTTCACCGTTCCTATTGTCCCGAAGTTCGCCCTACGATTTCCCCCCCGCTCTGTCAGGGAACCTCCGATATACCATCGCGGACTCTTCGTCGAACAACTGCGGCATGTGCTCCTATCTATCTGCTAGCGGAGGAGCCGCTTCTGCTCTGACCAGTATTGCTCAAGTCTTGATGGACTTGAGTTCGTTGATAGTTCCTGGGATCTCTGTTGCGAACGCAGCCGTTAGCTTCTCATGCTTGACTTCGTGTTAGTGAGTTGGCTGAGGCTATAGGAGCAGGGAGGGGTCAGCACCTTGAGCTTCGACCTCTATCCAACTACAACAGACTTGCGCTGTCCCAAGCTCTTGTTGTAGTCAATGAATGAAAGTCTGTGTTTTCCAGCTTTTTGACAGGGAGAAACCAATCTCCTATCTCGCAGGATGAGCAAATGCTGAGAAGAAGGCCTGTCTCGTTCCTGGTTTTCAGTTGATAAAGCAGTCATCCTGTGCTGCTCCTCATTCTCTTTCTGTAATTACCAACATCTTTGATTAGAATACATTATATGCTTCATGCTCAACCTTTTGCAAAGCAATGGGAGCTTAATAAGTACTTATAACTTATAAGTATCGCTCTATATCTCCTATAGCCATGTAGAGCTGTTCCTATAAGTCTCACAGTACATATGCATATGTATCTAAATCTTCAACAAACTCCAATAACGGCTTAGAGTCCTGAGCCCCGATCCACATAGCCGCTCTATTAGCAACCCACAATGCAACCATCACCATATCCTTCTCCTCAATCCACATAGACTGTTTCTCTCCTGTCATGACTGCATCCTGAAGAGTCAACTGCCAAGTGCTATACTCCATCATTGAAGCCTTATCAGAGTACCACTTCAGCTGTCTTGTCTTATATGTGTACTCTAAAACGCCACCAGCGATATAACTTTTGATATGGTAGAGCTCACGACGTACGGAGGTATGTTTAAAGAGAATCTCTTGCTCCCATGGCGCAATGTACCCGTTTATGCGGTACAACACATGATCAGTCTTTCTATTGTCAGCATATGTCTTCGTAGTTGAAGAAGTACTCACCTGTTCGTAGTCGATATTAAAGCGCTCCAATGTAGCAGCATCCAAGTCTCTTATCAACATATGTGTGTAAGCTTCTTCAACAGACTCGTAATCTTCATCTGTAGCCGCCTTCCTATTACTCAAGAAGGGTATCTCATCGTTCTTATGGATTTCCTTCTGCATCCAGTATTCCGCCTCAATCTCCTCCAGAGCTGATTCAAGGTAGTGAGTTCGTGCTTTAGAATAGGGTTTGTTGTTACCCTCGGTATCAAATAAGCTGGCACATACTTTCAAGATCCTCTCTCGAAGCTGTTGATCCAGAACGTAAAGAATACCCAGTGAGAGGCGAAGAGGAAGAAGATCGTATGTATCGAGATAGTCGTTCAGGAACTTGTCGAATGATAGCTGATCTGCCAATTTCTGTGGATAGAATGTTTCACTGTGCTTCCAATCAAAGATTCGAGAGTGAGATGCTAGTCCGAATGCTTGTCCAAACTCAGAATCGCATATCTCCTCCATCTTCAAGATACCAATGGTCCGGCGTAGGATCGACATCCAAAACCTATCCTTCCATATCAAAAACCCCCAATTATCCCAGTCAATAGTGAGTATAAGTCTCAGCGTCTTCTCAAAGTCACGTCTTGGAAACAGACAGAAATGGCCTTGTTCCGAATTTGAGTAACGAACCCAGGGACCATCGAGGCTTAAACCGGCTGATTGTGTTGGTTGCTGATGTTGCCATTGAAGGTTCTGTTGATTTGAGTCATATGCTGGACTCTGCATCTCAACATGAGTGCCATATTTAGTGTCTTCCAAGATCCGCTTTGCCTGACTCGCAGCATCGATGGAAAGGAATTGCAATATCTGTGGCTCTGGAATACCGAGACATTGCATTCCAATACCAATAGATATAGGAATATCATCAGACTCTTGGAGAGAGTATGCAGGCCAGGTCAGGATATCATTGACCTTCCTACCCATCATTTCAAGAGAATAGTCTGGGGCTTCTAGAGAGATTACCATCTGTCGTCCCTCAGCGGTTCTACCGCACGGTAAAAAGCCATGAGCAAGCCAGAACAGAGTTTGCAGAGAAGAACCCTCCCTCCTCTCATCAATACCTGCTTCAAAGATCTCTTTCGCGATATGCGGCACAAATGATACAGAGGTTAAATAACTCCATGACCCTTTGTGTCGACCAAGTTGCTGCAATTTGCCTGTTATGCCATGTATCGTAGGTTGGGGCGTAGTTTCAAGCGTGATGGTTCCATAAGGGCTTCGACGCACAGCCATCACGGTACCGTCAGAGTCTGCATCGCTATCGGACCAGGATCTTGAACTTTCCGACTCTCGACTTGACGAGCCTCTACTTCTGATTGATGAGTGTGTCTCTTTCTCGCAAACCCATTCAAATTGCAAGTCTGATTCTCTTTGTTTGGCTTTCCTTGGTAAGGCGAAATGTCGAATGGATGCTCGTTCCCCATCGAAGTTCCTCCTGGTTCCTTTTCGCTGCAGGATCCCCTTATCGACACGGTCTCCATATCGACCAAGAAGACCTAGCATCAGGATCCAGTGCTTATTCACCACCAATGCGGTTCGACTGTTGACGACCTCGAGCGTGCCTCCGGACTTGGCAACGCCCAAGTCAACGGGTCCGTTACTAATTCCATCTCGTACTTGATACGATTCGATCAATTCGGACATTTTGGCCCACCCAGTATTCCATGGCAGATAATCCCTCGTTTTGAACCCCCAACGGCCCAAAGCTGCACTGAGAGGTGGTATAAGCGGGGCTGTATCTGGCTCGTTGGTAATGTATCCAGGTGCAAGGTTTGGCACGCGAATCCTTCTAAACACGCGTAGTCCTCTAGTCAGACGAAACCCTCTTGAAACATATTTCTGTCGCTGGTCTTGAACCGCATTCATGGCTCGGTTTTTATCACTCATCGATGCTTGCAATGCAAGGAGTGGACCGACTACACCGACTAGGGCAATGATTGCTACTCCTGCGGCGACCCAGGTGCCGATGTTGCTGGTAAGATCAACTGGATCTACTCCATCGCTGTTGGGGGACGAAGACATTGTGAAGTGCTGAGCACAAGACTTGTCTTTGGTGCGGAAAATTCACTCGGGCTGAATTGCTTATGGTATCACGTGCATGAGTTGACCCTTGTATGCTTGTCTCCCATTCGTCTATTCTAACCAGGGTAAAAATGCACTATGTGCCCGTCTCACAGTACGGACGTTCTATGGGTATCGCAATTAAACATTTCCTCTCTAACTCCATTCGCCAAATTTCCTTTTCGACTCCTCGGGTAGGTAAGTCAGCAGCAGAACGCCTTATCTCTTTCCGTCTATTCAACGCCAGGCTTGAAAGCAGATGCAATGCTGATCCTACATTTCTTCTGGTACTGGTCATTATAGATCGCAGTACCTTTTCCAATTAGCTTTGGCTCGACTCCAGAACAAATCGCTGATTATAAAAACTTACATTCTAAGTCACGGCCAATGACTCTCATGCGTATGGTTAAAGGGATCTCGTAATGATCCTTCCCTATCTTGACGCCGTTTTCTACACGCGCTTCTTTGGGGGTGATCAGTCCTTGATCCCTCAAGAATGAAACGTCGACTTCGATCACGCCAACTTTCTGAGCTCCTATCACAAAACATGTCAGTGAGGTCTACTTGTCGGGGCATGTCATCTTACCCTTATTCTTCCAGTGGGTAATCGGGTAGTGGTCATCCGTCGCACGGTCTGAGACGAAAAGCTCCTGTCTGCAGGAGAGAGGACCTGTCTGGAGGAGGCCGACAGTGTGAACGGTCAGGAATTCAGATTCCCAGACAGGAGGGACCATTTTGCCCTGGTATCCAAACGTCAGAGATACAAGAGTATGTAAAATCGGTCAGAAAACCTTACCTTCTTGAGAATCCAGGTCATGATATCTGGGATATACTTATCGCCATCGTAGGGATCCCTGGTATACTTCTGCTCTCGATGCTCTGGATGCACGTCGGGCATGTGAGGTTCTCTCCCCAGAATGCCGTAACTGCATTGAGCGATCCGCTGAGGTCCGTTTGCCTTGTTACAGGCACGGTAAACCGCTCCCGACGACACGGCGCTGGGAATAGTTGATCTGTGTATTGTAGGTTAGCCAAGGAAAGAGGGAACAGCAGAGCTTATGAGACTAACCTGTCATCAGGCTGCAGTAACTTGACATGGCAGTTGTTTTGTCTGGAATACTCCTCTAATTGCGCCTGGAGAAATTTCACGAGAGAGATGGAGGACCCGAAACCGCCAATGAGAATGACTGTCTAAGAACAAACTTGCGTTAGGATATTTGATGCCAATAAGCTGCCAAGTCCATATAGGAAGATAACTCACCTCGACTTTAATGTTCTCCGCCAGTGCTGCTTGACTCAGCTGGCCTTCCACAATCTTCCAAACGCCCTCAAGGCGCTTCATAAAATATTTTTTAAGCACCGATCTAATGTTCTGTCAGCTCCACTAAGATCAGGGTTTCCCTGGATTTTCATACCCAGGAACGTGGACAAAGCCTCGTCTGAACCGCAAGTTAGGATTATCTTGAAGTCCATTAATAACGATCCGTACGGGCTGCGCATTAAAGACGTCAAAATTGCGCTTGATCCTCGGCTCAAACTGATTGATCATGGCTTGCTCTACAATGCCGTTGATGGTCTCGACGCCTGTTTCAAGGTACCTTTCATCATCAAGCTTGTCTTTAAGCCATGCCTTGAAGTCTTCGTTAATGTAGCTTGAACCATGAAGGCCGCCTGTACATATGTTAACAAGGAGAAAATGTTTCGAGATGGGTGATGTTACCGTCAGCGGGTATAACTTCGTGCCTCAATCTTACAGGTTCCTCGCTGGTCACGCGATAAGTGTTCGCGTCAACTGTACCGCCGCCTATTTCTTGTCAGCAGTGAAAGCACATAAATACCGGGAATGCGTACCTGCGTCGACCAAAACAAAACACTGGCCTGACTATAAACAATGTTAGTATTAGGATCTGAGTAAGAACTTGGCATCATACCTTGATCTGAGGGGACCCGATGAACTCTGCAGCCGCCTCCGGTTCCGACGTTATGAAGAGGTTCTCGATGCTATTATTTTTTACATCGACTCCTTGGAATTTCGCGCGCTTCATAGCGACGGCAAGACACGTCTGCATCTCTCTACAGGCTTTTGGCTTCCATACCGCAGGAACGCAAAGGACCATCTCTCTTCGCCAGCTCTCGTCATATTTCAGATGGAAAAGCTCGGACTGGACATGGTCCAAGAGGTATGTGAGGAAATCTGCGATAACGTCTGAGCGACGCCTGATCACTTTCTTTCCCTTTAGCGTCTTGAGAGTCACACCTAGCTCTTTTCTGATCACCGAAGTTCCAGGGCTATCATCCAGAAGAAGCTTGAACCGAGAGAGGGGAAGGTTTGACGGGTCAGAGTGTGTGGCAGGGAGGACCCAGCGCTCATGGACCTTGTAGCCCCATTCGAAGGTATCCGGGATATCCATGGGTTCGTTTTCCTCATCTTCTGTGTAGAGCTTATCGAGGTTAATTCTGGGTCCATCAACATTAACCTCTTGGTCGCTATCATCGGCATGTTGGAGTTTGAGATCGTTGTGAGGGTATATTAAATCATCATGGTCGCGAAATTGACGATTCAGAGGGTATATCACCTCGCTCGGCACCTCGGTAAGCATGCCGTCCCTCAGGTTGTGGTCTGGTGTGCCCGGATACCTAGAGATTAACCGGATATCCCGCCTCTCAATGGACTCGGACTCGCGGCTTGCCTTTATAGGAACATAAGAGACGGAGGAATACGTGGTACCGAAGTCCACAGCGATTATTAGTCGATGGTGTGAGGATGGTGTCTCAGCGATATGCGTAAATGACGACATGGCGCCAGTTCCGGTCTTAACTGTTGGCTGGAGTTGGAAGGTCTGCTGTAGTAAAGGCTGTCTGTTGTGGTCTAAATTACCCGATGTAGGCTGAGGTGTAGTCTAAACTGTAAGTTGGAGTGTGAAAGGAGAAAGTCATAGAGAACCATACTTTGGCGGGAACAGTTCCTTTTGTCTACCACAACTCTCTACCATCCCCCAGGCAGCAAGGCAGCGAAATCTTTTTCAATAGACCGTACCCTTGGACGCGTTATCCAATAATTCCGCGTTATTGGCCGGATAGTCTCATCATGTAATATTGTTCAGTCTCTCATTGGCTAGTCAACTCCTATCGCTGATGTCACCGACGGCAGCCCGCATATACACGATATGAGAGGGGCAAAGCCACGTTTCATTCATTCCCTTCCTCCGTGCCTGAACGGAAAATAAACAACGTGTCTTTCTTTAAACATACCAGACCAGACCAAACCATGGCGAGAAAGAGATACAGAAAGTCGGAACAGCAGTCCACCTCGAGGAGACCAGACGGCCGTGTCTGGCCCAACTCTCACCGGCTCGAGCTTTTAGCATTCCTGAATTGGTGTGTTCAGCACAATAAGATCGACCAATTCTATACCATTGTCATCGGCCACCTCAAACAGACCACCAAGAAGAGTTTCACGAAACACCAGATTCGACAAAAGCTAAATCGGGAATGGAGAAACCACGGAAGGTGCAGCGGATTCTATGAACTATACTCTCAGGGAACTGCTGGTCTCGAGCCCTTTGGAGCTGAAGATCAGCGCCAACTGGAGCAGATATCCCTGAGGCTCGAGAAGAAACCCCCCAAGGCGGGGCGTTTCCTCCATAGCGCGTCTTTGGCTCCCGCTGCACCGTTGCGCTCTTCGTCCGTGGCTCGTACGCGTCGCTTGAGGGAGCCCAGAGCGCCATCTCCTCCCAACTCTCGTCCACAGAGGCAAGTCGCCAAGGTTCCAAGATACCTGGTAAGTTAAGCGCGCATACAGTGGATCAAGAGTTGTCTATACTGACACCTCCATAATCTAGACTAGATCACAAACTCCCTATTACGCGCAGGGCCCAGAACATGACGGCCAGCTCAGTAAAGATGAGCTTCCACGAGCCGACAGCGTACACGTGGCCAGTGGTGATGACAACCAACTATCCTCGCCTCGATCTGTTGACACGGAGTCCAACCTCCACGGTATTATCCTCGAATCTGAAGAGCGTGCATCGTCTGCTGGAGCACCAAAGCGGCCGACTCCATCATCGAGATTAGGCTACGAATAGCGGAAGATAAATTGCTCAAAGCAGAGGGCCGTGAACTCACATTGATGAATCGCGTATCCAAGCTCGAGCGAGAACGCGACGATCGAGATCAATGTGAAAGGGCTGGACCTGCTGATCCGATCAAGTCGAGAAGGGTTATATCCCGGCTCCAAGACCGAGTTAATTCGCTGGAACAACTTGTCGACAACTTTGAGACTCTCAACTCCGGCCGGTTCTCACTTTTGAAATCCTCACTCAAAAACGAGTGCGAGCGCCTTTATCAAGACATGAACACAAGCATATCTTCATTCATCTGCGACCTGAGCCCAAACGAAGATCTCCCCAAACAGCGATCTGGCTTTTCACAGTTATCACAGAGTTGGGCGAGGCGGCTATTTGGCAGCGACATGAGCGTGCTTCTTACACATGCCCACGAGGCTGAGATTCCCAAGTACAAAGTCGTTGCTGCTGTTATAACAGCTGGGATCTTTGAGCTTGTTTTTGAGTCTGAGTTCCCAGAGATGTTGTCCATCGAATCCCCGTTTTTTACTGAGTTCAGAAGGCTTGTCTCAATTTCAGGTCAGAACAATACTGCTGATGATAGGAATATAGGGCCTCTGTTGATAGGAATGGCCCTATATTCTTGTCAGCAGGCTTCCCCACTTTTAAAAACATCCGCTAACACTTACACTAACGTTAGGAGGAAGAAATAAGTCACGAAACATTGAGCTTGCGGCAATCAAGTCAGTTTTCGCCAACGATGAAGTCAAGAAGAAATTGATACACGAGAAAGCCAAGTGGCTAAGCTCTATGATTCTCCAAACAGTCAATTTCTTCATCCCTCCAAAGAGTAATGACATATCCGAGCGCCCATTCGACAGTCTCTCGGAGGAGGAGAATACTGCTGTAACAGCCCTTGAAAGTGGCCTGTCGCAGGCACTGGAGATCAAAGTGGAGCTCGCACTATCAGTCAAGCGGACTGAATATTTCTTCTTCAAGCCAGGCACGCGGTTCAATGGAGACATGATGGAATGTGACATGTCACAAACTGGATATCAGGCAACTCAAACTAGTAGGCTCAAGCTCTGCGTATTTCCAGCCTTGTTTTATGTTCGAGAGGGAGAGGAAGAGAAAGAAGAGAGCGCAGGGTTGCGCTTTGGGGGCAACCATGGAGGTATGACTGAGGCAGAGCCCAGTGATCTCGAATCGCTTGTGCTCCTTGCAAAAGCGAGAGTCTTGTTTTAGATGTAGTCTGCATAGAGTCCTTATGCTGGTAGCTTAATATCTCTGGCAAATCAACCAATGTACCAATCTAGTCGAGCATCGTGGTCTTCCCCAAGAACAACAACATATCAAGCTCCAATTCCTGCAGTTTAAACGTATCAGGTTACCAACGGCCGTACAGTACGCGATGAGATTTAGCAAGAAACTGCAATAATTGGTACTGAGAGGACTAAGCTTTAGGCAGCATTTCTTACAGTTGGGTTGATGGGGACGATTGGTAAAAATGCAAAGGCAGAAATTGCCTCTCCATGTATTCCCGGCATGCTGCCCTGATATTCCAAAGCGACTCTGTATTATCCCATCGAAGGGTGAGTGGTGCAGTGGTATCTCTCCTAGAACCTATAACTCTCTAAAATCCGAACCTAAATTCCTAAAATCTTCCCTGGACGCCACCCTTCGTTTTTGCAGTTCGCGTGTTCGAAATCACATCTCCTATGCTTGTTGACTGTATGACTTCTTACATGATGCTGTGCGTAAAGACTATAAATAGAATTATTAACATGAATTATAAGCTAGAAGACATTCAACCATTAAGCAGGGATCATCATACTATTACAAGCTGGAACATCATCCTACAGCCAAGTCAGATCCGATTTCCCTCCCGGCAACATAACCCGTAAAGGCCAACCCTTAAGCTCATGAATCTCCCCCACAATCTTATGCAACCATGTCGTCGCCAGAACCGGGAAAACATACTCAAACCTCTCCCTCATCGCAATCTCTACACCAGCATTCCAAGCTTGTCTCGCGAGTTCCTCATTACCCAAAGCAATATGAGCATGCGCCATGGATAAATGAACAATAGCAAGTGTCCATCCATGTCTTGACTTGAAGATCGATAGACTTTCTATTGTTTGGCCTGTGAGTTGCCATAGTTGGAGAACTTCGGGGAAGTTGAGTCCCACGTGGTGGATGCGCGCTGAGAGGATGAGACGGCGGACGCGAAGGACTTGGTCGTTTAGATCATCGAGTTCGGGCGGTTCAACGCTTATGAGTTCTTGAAGAACAGTCGTGGCGTCGTCTAAACGACCCAGGCCGATGTAGCCTTCTGCCCTCGCCATTGATAGTCTTCGGAACGGACGACCTTTCCGTGCGGTCATGCCATCGAGCTCAACTTGAATGATCTCCAGGGCTTTCTCATACTCATGCAGCTCGCAATGAATCTCGGCTAGTCGTGTAACAATCAGTAACTTAGTATTCTGTCTTATCGGCATCGTTGAGTTTAGCCAAAGATGCTGTTCCAAAGATGCCCTCGTCGTCTTAAAGTCTCCAATCGAATGGAAGAACTTGGCCGCCACGCCTTGAAGCCTCCTCGTGACCTCAATCTCAAACGTCGAAAGCGGGTGTATTCCTTCCCAGTTATATATAGTCGAAGCAACTTCTTTGTCATATCGATGTATCTTATTCTCAATATTTGAGATGTGCAGTCGTCCTCGTAGCGCGTTATCAGATCGTGTATTCCCTTCATGATCGGCTGCCAGAAAGTCAACTATCAGAGCTTCTGATCTTTGAAAGTTTCCGTCTATGCGTGAAATTATGCTGTCGAACAGAGTTACTGAGGCTTGGTAGTAGAACGACATGTTTTTGCGGAGGAGGGACTTTGCTCGTTCGACGGCAGCATGCCGGATTGAGAAGAGGTCTCGTTCGCAAAAGAAGATGAGAGCTTCGATGACGCATGCTCGAAGTGATGAGGGAAGTCGTTTCTGGTTTGTCGCTTTGTCGAGAAGGTTCCATATCGCTTTCTTGAGCGGCAGTGCCCTGTATACTATTAGCGTGATGGAAATGGTAATGTGAAAGGAGCGTACCAGTTGACTTTGCCTTCATAGCAGGGAGGACATGCAAAACATAGTAACTTCAGCGCCGTCGTCGCCCAATCTTCCGTTGTCTGCGGTGTCAATCGGTTAGAAAGTTCTTTTTGCGCCTCAGGCAGCAAAGACCAAACAACGGTGCCATCTTCCAAAGCGTGCTGAGTAACTTCGGGCCGTTGACTCAATTCCGAGAGACGCTCATCACTGCACAGCAACCCGACGATTTCAGCATTGAACCCGAAATCGGAGGCAGTTATACTCTGTATCTCTCCTTCATTGGTCCATCGTCTCATAGGATTCTTGGCGCTTTTCAACAGATCGAGTGGAATGTCGTTGCCGCCAAGAGCATGCAAAAGAAGAAGGCCCTGTTCGGAGGGTGATATGCAGTCTCCATACTCCAATAGTAAATTTCGATGTGACAAGACAAGCGAGGGATCTAGTACGTGTTAGCGCGGACCTCACGCGGATATAATGGTGCTTACCGTCAAGCTGAGCCGTGATGAGGCGCTGAACGAAAAAGTTCAGGTCCGGCGCGTCGGAGCCAAGGTTCTGAATGTGATCAAAAGCCTCGGTGTCATCCATGTTCAGGTACCGCTCATATCTGATCTCGTTAGCACAGCCGATTGGTCGAGTCTCTAAACTTACGTCGAAGCCGGTATTTCTAGCGGCAGCCAGAGGATCGACCCAATCCCTCCCAGTCGTCGGGCGATCTTGATGTACTTGTTGCCCGCATATCGCAGCTCCGACAACGTGCGTCCTTGAATGAGATTCGAGACATCATGCGACGCCCAAGCATTATCGTCCACTTTCGATCTTAGGAATATCGTAATACAAGCAATTCGTCGTCGTAACTCTTGGTGTAATGCATCACCAGAAGATACCCAAAAACCCTTGATATCATCTTTAAAAGCCCCGTGCAACCTCTCAATCTTTACAAGATCAATAGAATGAAGCGACAAAATCTTTGCTGTCCGCTGATTACTCGGGATAATCTGATACCTCACCTCCTTGGCGAGGGATTTATTCCTAGCGAGGATGCTCCTAATCGCTTCGAGGTGCTTATTCAGATCTGACGCAAGACCGGCGGCCGTTTTCGGATCAAAGTTATCAATCAGTTGATTGATGCACCCGCATAAACAGGCCATATTTGGACCCAAGTCTTATCAATCAGGTGCGATGCGATGATCTTGATGTTTTTTTCACAGTGAGAAGTGGAAGAAAGGAAGAATTCGGTGGGTCTAGGTGTCTCACTGTGATAAATCTCTCGCTCCGATATCAGGCGGTTTCGGGGGGTCTAGCTCTTTATGGTAGAGATTGGCACTCATGTACCGAGGAGACGGTAATTTAGGGGCTTGAAGCTGCCGGGGAACGCGTTACCCGATTCTGTGAACTCGAGGCCTTTTTAAAAGAGAATTGCTTTTGAAAGAGTCATGGAGAGGTGCTGGGAGTGAGAGCATGATATAAACATCTCCGGGGATACGCGTATTATTAAAACATCTCCTTTTCTTAAACGGTTCTAGAAGTATTTAACGTTCAATAGTTCTTACTGAACATCGGTCAATGCGAGGGTCCAGACTCAGCTCGCGTGAGTGACACGCCAAGTGGGCCTATTAGTCTCTAGCCGATGTCGAGGGAAAAACCTTGTGAGAAAAACATAAACATCGGAGATGACCCACTCGAGATTGATCTGATAAAGACCTGACAGCCGTTGCGTTTATCTGATAATCTTTTCCATCTCGGTTCATCTCATCTTATCATCGGTTTGTTACAACAAGTCCTTGAGAGTGAACATGGAGTCGAAAGAGCTCAAGACAGAGACAATCACTCCCGTGTCCGACCAATCGGACAGTGGGAGTGATGACCATGGAAAGAAGCCTGTGCCTCTGAGCATGAAGATCTTATCTGTCGTCATTGTCAGTATGATTGGCTTTGGAGGTCATTGGAGTAGTGGAGTCACTGGTGCTTTGAAGAGTACCCTTAAGAAGGTACATCTACCATTCCTCGCTGGAAGAACTTGGCTAACCTGTACCAGGAACTTCACATCACAAATACTCAATATGCTGTTCTTGATACAAGTGAGAACTTTATCAAGACTGCTCTCATCCTCGTCAGTGGTATTCTCACAGATCGATATGGCGGAGCTAGTATGTATACCTTCACCTCACCCAACTTCCCTCACTGACATGTACATCTAGGCACCATGCTCTGGGGCAACGCCGTCTTCTCCATCGGCGCCATCCTCGTCGCGGCAGCAACCCAGGTCCGCTCCTACAAATTCATGATCGGCGGCATTGTAATCCAAGCCCTCGGCGACGTCGCAACCCAAGTCGCCCAGTACAAGATCTTCTCCTCCTGGTTCCCCCCCTCCTCCGGCTTCGCATCAACACTCGCCTTCGAGCTCGGCATCGGAAAGATCGGTTCCTTCGTCGGAAAAGCCACCGCCAACGTCATAGCTGACAATCTCGGTGATTTCAGCTGGGCGTACTGGATGGCTGTGTTCATGAACCTTTTCACCAACGTTGCGACCTTGTTCTTTTGGTGGTTTACTAAGTGGTGTGAGAAGAGATATGCGGGGACGAGAGACCCTGCGACGGGGGAGAAGTTGACAGAGAATAATAAGAAGTTTGAGATTGGGAAGATGCTTACGCTGCCTTGGTCGTTTTGGCTGGTTTGCCTGTTCTCGCTGTTTCAGACGTCGACGGCGAATGTGTTTTCTACGAATAGCACTGAGTTGGCGGAGCAGCGGTTCAAGATCTCGGCTGTCAAGGCGGGTTGGTACTCCTCCATGTCGCAGTACCTTGGCTTCTTCTTTGTACCGCTAGTCGGTATCTTCGTGGACATGCTTGGACAGCGTCTTACAATCATGCTCGTCTGTGGACTGGGTATGCTTCTGTCCATGTGTCTTGTGGCTTGGGGACCTACTGTGTCTGGTACAGCCGCCAGCTTTGGTATCTTTGCTGTCGCCAGTTCCTTTGGACCTACAGTAATCATCGACAGTATCCGCACAAGCATGTGGTATCAAGAAGTCTTCGGCTCAGGCTACGCCATCAAAATCGCCATCAACAACAGCATGACCATAATCGTCAGTCTCATCGCGGGCGTTCTCCAAGACCGCGACGAGAACAACTATGACAACGTCACCATTCTCTACGTAACACTGGCAGCTGGTTCCGTCGTCGTCGCAAGTATCATGCTTGCTCTTGGCTTCTCAACAGACTTCATCGGACAATTACAGTGGAGTCGCAAGAAGAGAGTTGAGAACGGACACATCATCAACGCCAAGAAGCAAGAGTTTGAGAGTGAAGGTCACGCAGAGAAGCATAGAAAGTTGGGTGTTATCAACTTTTCTGCCGTCATCTTGCTTATTCTTGGCGCATGGGTGGCTTACTTTTGGGGCTTGGCTACCAAGAATACTTATTAGGGATGACGAAAAAGTCTGGGGAAGGGATCGTCTGAAAAGCTGGGGGATTGGCATGTCTAAAGTAGCTTAAGAGAATTAATGTTTGATGAAGGGTCTGACTTGATGATCTGTGGCTTATGATGTAACTGGTTGTGACCGATGGATTATCGTGTGATGTAATTGTATGCATGACAATTCCAGACTGGGGAATTGAAGAACCAAACAGAAAAGAGACTGCCACACTCAAGACTTTCTCGGGGAACTCAATGCTTAAATACTTTAACTACATTATTATCCCCTCTTTGCATCTTGGAGACTCGGACTTGTCTCCGTGTCATTAAGTGGATCTCCCCGTCTTCCCGCCACTCTACTGATACATCGCATAATTCACAACAAGGTTACCCTATTCTAGAACAACATAAAATATCTTGGCTATTTGCGGCTCCGATTTTTTCCTTCTCTTTGCTGTAGCCAAGAGTTAAGCCAAGAATCAACCATATGCCGTCTATGATAACCGTGAATCTCCCCATCCGAGCATATTTTGTTCAGCCAACGAAGATGTCTTGCCATTATTATGCATCCACCGGCTGATGTTGTAGGTTACGCGCCCTAGACCACGGAGTTAGTTGCGGGGATTCCTTGACCTTGCTGCACTCTTGTAGAAATATGGGACAGCATGACATTGGATAAACAGTTTGCGTAACAACCTTGAGGGTGGTTGTGTTGTGACACGTATGAATTGTCATTGTGATCAAATCCTCGGTTCTCATAATTTCACCGAGACTTCACCTTGGCATTCCTTCGCCTATTTCCACCTTCACCGAGATTTAAGCTACGTAGTATGCATCAAGTAAGCAAAAATAGACTCAAATTCCCCTCAGATTCCCCCAGTCATGTGGAGTTCTACCCCACGCGCTGTTACTCCAGCAAGGAATTTGATTCATGAGACTCCTCTCCAGGCTACAGCCAAGACCCCAATCCTGTAATATCCCGCATCTCCCAAAAGCTTCTCATAAGAATCCCGGATTTTCCCCGTGGGTCGCCAAGAATAAAGAGGCACTTCTGACCCCAATTGAGAGGCTGGTTATAGGAGGACTGGCGGAGATGGAACGACTACAGTGGGGTGCGTGGTGATGAGGGGATCTCGCTTAGAGACAAACCCCAGATGTCTTGGCTGGTGAGAATCGGCAGTTGAAGTGGTCTCCGACCAAGACCTGGGGAAAGAAGGAAAATCACTCGCCAAGAAAAGCTGAGAAACGAGTCACGCCATCGACAAAGGTATAATTTTAGGGGATGATTTGGAGGCATTTATCATCGTTGCAAGTTAGCGTGAGGAGTTGAGGCTGTAATAGACTATCTCCGTTCTCTGGGACTGAATATTCCCGTAGCTTTTTCAGCCTCCTTACGCGAGAATTACTCCAAATTTACCACATCCGTCCCTGCTATCCGACGACGGTAACATCTACTCACCCCACAGTATAGCCGTTACCAACTTCGCTTTTCTCTTGGCTTTCTCTTGGCCGTGAGCGTTTACACAAGCCAAGTCTCTTAGCACCTTCTGTTACAAGAAAAAGATGTCCCCCATCATCGTTTCCCCGCAGTCTTGACGCAGTACCCTGTTTTCTTCTGTGGAGTTTTACATCAGGAAGTTTTAAGCTGGGTATAAAATCAGGGCGGTAAGTCAAGGTTTGGGTGCTCAGTAGACAGACTTTTCTCTCTGTCATCCTGTTCTTATTGCTCTTTTTGTATCTGTGTCGAGGTAGTTCACCATGTCTGATGAAAAACCAGCTGTTGGTGGTGATGACCACAAGGACATTGGTTCAACCCTCAATGACACCCCTTCTATCGTGCAGGAGAAGACGACGGAGGGCTTTGCGGACATCAACCATGTTGCACGTCTGGGCATGGCCAACGCGGCGGAGTTGGAGAAGAAGATTGTGAGAAAGCTTGACATCTTTATGCTTCCCCAGCTATGGATCTTGTACATGTTCAATTACTTGAACAGAACAAACATTGCTCAGGCGCGTTTGAACTCGTTTAATGAGGATATTAACCTTGGGGAGGGAGATTATCAGGTATGTTGCTACGGAAGTGGTTATGGGATGAAGCTAATTTGTATAGACTGCTGTTGCGGTTTTGACTGTTGGATATATGCTTGCTCAGTTGCCGTCCAACATGTTGATCACACGTGTTCGACCTTCCATCTTCTTGCCTGTCGCTGCATTTATCTGGTCTGCTATTTCCGCATTGACCGTTCTTTGCACCAGCGCTGGCGGCCTCTGGGGTGTTCAGTTCGTCCTCGGTATTGTCGAGGCACCCCTTTTCCCTGGTGTACGTCCCTCTGCCCCCCAACACCTTTTCCGTCTCAGTACCTGACATTATCTAGGCCGTCTTCCTCATGTCCTGCTGGTACACCCGTCGAGAATTTGCCCTCCGCGTCGCCCTCCTATACTCCGGTCTTGTCCTAGCCCAAGCTTTCTCCGGCCTCATCGCCGCTGGTGTCTTTGCCGGTCTCGACGGCCCAATGGGTCTCGCTGGCTGGAAGTGGCTCTTCATTATTGAAGGTGCTACCAGTGCCTTTTTCGCTATCACTGCCTTTTTCGTGCTGCCTAACTACCCTGACTCTCCTACCGGTGGTGCTACAAGGTACATGACCGAGGATATGCGTAAGCTTGCTGCTGCGCGAATTCTCGATGATAGAGTTGAGTTCTCTGAGAAGTCTACTGTCATGCATGGACTTAAGCTTGCTGTTACCGATCTCAAGCTTTATATGTTCTTGTTTATGAACATCTTCATCACTTCGTCTTATGGCTTTAACAACTTCTTCCCCACAATTGTCAGAGGTCTTGGTATGTTACATTCCCCATTAATTAATTGGCCGCATCTAACGATGAACAGGCTTCGGTCAAAGCGTTACCTCACTTCTCATGACTGCCCCTCCCTATGTCTTCGGAACTCTCTGCACTTTCTACGTGTCATGGGACTCTGATCGCAGAAAGGATCGAGGTCTGCACATCATCATCCCTCTCTCCTTCTCGGTCATCGGTTTCATCGTTACCGTTGCTACTGGCAACGCTGCAGTCCGATACGCCATGACCTTCCTCTACGCTGCTGGTTGTTTCTCTGCCAACACTCTGCAATACACCTGGGCTGTTTCTACTCTGGGCCAGACTCCTGAGAAGCGAGCTGCTGGTGGCGCTATCGTCAACATCTTTGGTCATCTCGGCAATGTCATCTCACCCTATTTCTTCCCCGACAGAGATCAACCTCGGTACACTATGGCAATGATCTTGCAGATCGTCTTTGCTGGTCTTGGCATTACCCTTGCATCTATCATCAAGTGGCACTTGACCAGGAAGAACAAGAAGATGAAGGCTGAAGCTGATCGTCTTGGTGTTGAGTTTAACCCCTTCACTACTTGATCAACGCAAAAGGATAAGAGGGCATAGAGTCATTGAAGAACTAAATAGGCAGTTCTAGAGTGAATAAGAACCCGTCCGATACATTACATGATAGATGAAGAAGGAAAGTCATTGCAGCTAAGCGACGCCAGAAAGATCAAGACCATGATTTCAAGTGATGAGAATACTTAGGTAAACTTAGGAAAATTAAGGGTAAAGTTAGGACGCTCTTCAGTTAGTTTATTTGTGCCCCCTGATACAAGGACAAGTCTTCTCGCCATTTGTGGCGTTGCAGAAATATATCTTCTATTAGCGCCATACTAATAATACTACTTCTGCTGCCATTCTGTGGATAAAGTGTACATACTGCGAACTTATAATCCTGGCCCTTGTACACACAATAAACACCCCACTTTAGTTGCAGGTACCAATCCGTCTATCGATCCTCATAAACACCTCCTCTCTCCACCCAAGAAACCCAATATGAGCTGCAGCTGGTCCAAGCACCGGTTGCGCAACCAACACAGCTAAAGACGCCCCCAAAGCTTCACTGCTAGTGATGTACCCTAGGCGTCGCAGATCTAGAGTTCGGTAGATGCTATTTGCAAGAACGGAAGCGGCATTCAAGAACATGTCTCGCTGTAAAAATGCATGGATCTTGTCAGCTGGATCAGACGGATACGCACCAGACACTAAATATCTGATGCTGCCGAAGACACCGGAAAAGCTGAGATTCGAACTTGATGCTGTGCGATAGAGGGTATAGAGATGGACAAGTGCTGTAGCTGCGGTTCCCACCACGTAAACAGATCTTAATAGTGAGTGGGTTTCCGCCTTTCGCTTCCTGGGCCCTCTACTCTCTTTCGAGGTTCTGGGCTGAGGCGAGTTGTTGGCCCTCTGTTTGCGTGGAACAGCCGAAAGACACGTAGTAGTAAGACTGACGTAGACGGGGAATGGCTGCCAAAACGCAGTAAACCTCTGCCAAGTGGCCTTGTTCTTGAAAGGCCACAGCATCAGGGCAGTAGGTATGATATATCCCAGGGTGATACCGGGCACAAACGATTCGACCACTTCCTTGTCAATGGAACGGTCGGTAATTGGACTGATAGAGCTTCCTAGAATATGCTCGCATACTGAAATCAAATGATACAAAGGCGCAATGCGTCCAACCGCCTTCACTTGGTAAATGGTAGTGAAGATCGATGAACTAAATCACAATTATGTTAGCTGTTAAATATGAATACCTGCCTGTACTCTGCATGACTTACAACGAAGTAAGGAGTCCTTTAGAACCGACACGGTAGCTCTCCAAGGTCCAGTCAAGGGTAGTCGACAACAACAATGGCGTAAAAGAAATCCACTGCAGGTTCGCCGCCATGTTATTCGACGCAAGGGGGACTCCAAAAACAGCAACCAGGTGTGCCAAGATCTTATCCGAGATTCTGAACCCCGTATAATACCTCACCAGAGGCTCGCCGCCGAAAGTGGTTGGAATCTCCAGGGGACCAAGGATCCGAGTCGCGAGCCTGAATAACGCTGCCTGACTCAGTACCCCTAGACCTATGGGAAGCCAGCTCCAAGAAAGAGGACGAGAAGGTAACTCATCGTTGAAAGGGATAGTGTGTTCTCGCTGAGGTATAGGAATGCCGTTGATTCGTGTTGCACCGACGACTTTACGACCACCTAGTTGAAGTACAGTTTTTGTGCTTAATAGACGAGCCAAGATAGGGCCAATAGTTGCTAGGAAAGGTGTTGCCATAGCTTGTATTTGCTGGGTCTTGTGGGCATCATTGACAAGCCACTGCACCCTCTGGAAACGCTCTCCTTGTACAGCGGCGAAGGCGGCTTCGATCTCTGAAGTGCTCCAGTCTGAACACACGTCTGAAGTTAAGTGGTTCACAAGTGATGCGGCAGTCTCAATGGCAGAATTACCTCCATGACCAGTCAAAGGTTCAAACTATGCGTGCTCGATTAGTACTAGGAGACAGATATTGGTGGAGACCTAATACCTTGTGAGCCGCATCGCCGATGGTGATGATGCGTTTGTAATGCCACTTTTCGAATACGTATTCATGGAGTGGCGTCAGCGTAGAGATAGTTCTAGCTTCATATAGTCGACCAAAGGTAACCTCCGGAGTGATCTGATCGGATGCATGTTGTAGAGCCAGCTTCTCCTCATCAAGCTTCGTGTAGCTCGGGATATCTTGACCATATCGAGGAACGGGCAATTTGACGAATAGAAACCAGTAAAACTTCCCTCCAGGGCCGACCAGAACGAGATAGGAAAAGTTATCGTTGTAGACATAGTGGCTACCTTTCTCAAGTTCCTCAATGGGGCGTGAAATGCCGAAGATGCACTTGTAATAGCATGGTACACTTGACCACTCGTTAGCAGGAAAGTATCCAGGTGATGCAATGCGCCACATTTCCTCCCGAACGGTGCTATAGATACCATCGGCCCCAACTAGAATGTCTCCTTCAAAAACTTTGCCTTTATCTGTTGTGACTTGGATGCCGTCGTTTAGCTCCAGAACTGAAACCACTTTTTGACCAGGATGTACTGAGGCTTTTGATTCGAGCTTATCATACAAAACCTGTAATAGCATCTGCCTGTCGATGAAGATGGTAGGATAGCCATGCCTGGGAGGAAACCATTAACGTACCTTTCTGCAGGCTTTTCTCCGACTTACCTCTCAATCAATTGATCCTGGACACCGCTATGATGTCTGATCACTGAACCATCGGAATATCGTATGTAGGTATTGTTGAGTGGAATATCGACCAATGATATAAGATCCTCGGCGCAATCTAGCTGATCAAGGATTCGAAGTCCGCTTGACTGAAGACCAATGCTTGCACCAACCTGGGGTGCGATTTTGTCGTAGGATTCCAGCAAGATATAGCGTATGCCAGATTTTTCTAGCATATTGGCGAGGGAAAGGCCGGATATACCTCCTCCCGCAATTATGACTGTCCGTTCGGGTTTTATCTTCATATTGTAGATTGAGCAATGGATGGAGATGAAATGATAAATTTGACACAATGTTGTATTGGTAGTAAACTGGGAGCTCGCTTTGAAGCCTTATATCATTTCCGATTGCATAAGCTTGCCAACACTGCTACCACGGAAGGTACTGAAAAACCGAAATCCGGTCGTCGGACTCTCGGGCTATCTTTGTAAACGAGTGTCGAGCATAATAAATGGTCTTGCGTAATCAATTAATCCACCTAAACGACTGCAATGTCAGTGCGGTGCAGTGCAGATCATTTGTTTGTCGTAGTATTACTCATTGAAAATCATCATTTAGCCTCGGTAGATCCATAAGATATAGACATTGTGACCATTTACGGAGTACGGAGTACAGAGTATCAATTCCCATTTGCCGAGTGGGCGCCTATGGAGATCCCCATAAGGGATGCAGGGACCCTGAATTCTTTATCCCTGCCAATCGTCTTTCTAGACAAGCTATGTACCTGAAACTTGAGCGTTGTCTTGGCATGTACTCTGTACTCCCATGGAAAGTCCATGGATAAGAAGGGATTGGGCGGATATCGCTGGTGGCTTTTCTCTTGTCTTGTTTACTTGTATTGCTCTTATTGTACGAAAATTTAACACAACGCGCTAAAGGTAGATTAAGTTTAATGTATAAAGTTAATGTATATGGTCTAAAATGTGGTTTAGACTTCGTTTCTAGGCTAAGGTTGTATTTTGAGTTTACTTTCCCCCGAGCCCTCCGACTTTCTCTCCCAAATCCGAATTGATTCACTTGCGACCACTTGCTTCTCCGTGCTATCCCATGAGAACAACGGCGGCGAGGGGATCTCAACTAGCCGATTACATGTACTCATGCGGGTCGAGATTGATATTTTAGGATTATACGCAAGAACATTCTAAACAGTTGATATATGGGAGAAACAAAGCTACCTCACTCCAACACAACTACAATCTTCTTCCCAGACTTCTCGTCTCGCACCCTATCAAGTCCCTGGGAAATCATCTCCAAACCAGTTCCAATAACGTGGGCCTCAGAAGGCAGATTATACTCGCCAAGTTCTAACGCCTCGCTCAGATACTTGGATATCTTGCCTTCAACATCCCATTCAATGATATCCGTCCCGAATACAAACTTACTTCGAACCCCGCTGCTCAAGACCTTGAGTCTGTTTGTTGAAGATAACCAGAGGTACTGTGCGACGAATGGAATCATAGATAACTTGGTTGTTGGCGGCGACGCTGGCATATCAATCGTGACTTGCGCGACATTCTTCGCAGCACCAGGGACCCTATTGATAATGTCGACACACTTTGCCAGGGAACCTTGTCCGATGGCTACGGCACCTGCACACTTCTTGTCCTTCAGACTTGTCACCGCATCGTCTATGACTGACGAGCTGCGATAGTCGAATACTGCAGATGCACCGAGATTACGCACGCTATCCCAGTTCTTGGGCGATGCTGTAGCGATAACATTGTAGCCAGCTGCGACAGCCAGTTGCACAGCGTTCTTCCCAACACTTGTGCTTGCTCCCCAAACCAGGACAGTCTCACCAGTATGCTTACGGTGCGCCTTGATCTGCGGCATTTGAAGGCCTAGTTGATCTTTTTGGAACAAAGCACACGCAGCAGTGACAGCAGTAAGAGGCAAGACGCTCGCATCAGCGCTCTTCATACCAGCAGGTGTCTTGATAGCCAAATGCTCTCTGATCACGACAAGCTGCTGGAAAGCGCCTTCATCAGGTCTTCTTCCGCGCTTATCCATACCTGCTGCCACTCCCACGATTCTGTCGCCCTCTTTGAATCGAGTAACGCCCACGCCAGTTTTGACGACTTGACCGGCTACGTCGTAACCGAGGATAAGGGGATAGGTGAGCCACTCAAACATCATGTTGCCCATGGACTGTTTGACAGCGTCAACTGGGTTGATAGCAATGGCTTGTGTTTGGATGAGTAGTTCATTTGGTCCAGGCTGTGGAACAGGTGCAGGTTTGACCTCGATCAGGGGACTGTTCGGGCTGAGAAGGTATGCGGCTTTGTTGGAGAGTTCCATTGTCAAATAACGGCTGGTAGTAAGTGAAGATGAAATTGAACGTAGAAGCTTAATTACTTTTAGTCCGAACTATCTTCTGGGCACTTTGCGTGTTATATACCGCATATTCCATGGTCAATAACGAAAGTAAGCGAAGTTGACTTCACGAGCATATGCTTATGTTTACTGTTTCTGACACTATTCCCGTCAAATAAATGCGAATCCGAGCCTCGACGTGCTGGTTTCCATTTTGGGATATGACTAAGACGCTCCGCTGCCGAGGGGAGTCATACCCGCACAGCCGGCTGTGCGGATAAGGCTGAATACATGACTTTGGCTTC
>JABEER010000851.1:0-14730 GCA_014824405.1 Fusarium sp. NRRL 66896 | reverse complement strand
GAAGTCAGGCAAAAGAGTCATAATCCAGGTTTTCCTCTTATCAGCATTATTCTGTAGCAATTGGTCAGGCATTGTGGTATAATGTCTAAATAGTAAGCTAGATGTGTTATTTGCAGTTGAGACCTGTGGCTGAGAGCTTATAATCACCACACAGAACTTAGCACGAATGTTGACATAACTGCGCCATACCTGAGCGCCTCAACATGCCAGAGCTGTACAGGGTAAACCCCGAATTCGGTCTCACCATTCCGAACCTTCACTGGCCCCGTCTTTTTTCAATACGGCCAACATGATCAATCGAACGCATATCAAGGGGGAGTGGAGGGAAATCGCATGTATCCGATTGAGACTCGCCATGAATGCACCAGAGTCACACAATCTGACCACTGATATGTCACGCCGGGCGACAAGTCCATAAATGCAGCCCCCACGCAGCGAGAAAATAAATGACCATCTAGCCTCATAACTATGCCTAGCCGAATGTTTATCCGTACTGCTCCTTCTGGTGAGACCCGGCAGGCGATAGGCGCTGCGTTCTACTCAAAGTAATACACCAAACAATACGAGCTGGTTATGCTTCGCGATATTGGGAAGTCATACGCCTCTGATAACCATAAAGATATCGTGACGATTGTTCAGCTATTGAGAAAATCCCAGACACGCGAAGAAACACGCCGGCAGTTGTTACTATCCTGTAGTCTTCCGGACTATGATGCGTGTTAAGCCTGGGCACCCTTGTCGCCTCCCTTGGGAGTAGTGTTTGGAGTTTGTGAGTCCTTACGCATGTTCTCACCGTTGACAGGAGCTGCCTGGCTCTGTGATTGTGCCTGTTGCAGTTGAGCTGGGGGTGACTGAGGTTGTTACTGCTGTTGCGGCTGGGTAAGCTGGGCGCTCTGAGCTTGAGGTGTACCTTGCTGTTTAGCCATATTCGCACTTATAAGATCCTTTGCCATACTCTCGAGTAAAACTCGAGCCTGGTCAATCTCGGATGATCGAATCGAGAAGGCATCTTTGAGAATCGACATCTTCTCGTCATCAGCGAACTGTTTCAAAATCCTCCACCGCTGAGTCGAGTTAGTATAAGTCGTTGTATTAGGCTTTGAACTTACCGTTCGGAAAAATATCCTAGCACGTGCGTCATCACGAGTGATGCGATACCACTTCCTCAAGGCAGGACCAATTCTATTCATTTCCACTACGATTCCTTGGAGTTTGGTAGCCATCTCACTATGCTCTTGTGGCGTCATAGGTACAACAGGCATAATATTCTGAATGGATTGCCGCTTCTCCTCCTCTGCAAGTGCCCTGAGGCGTCTTATGATCAGTTTAGCTGGGTTGTCAGCGGGCTGTGGTCCAGGTCGTGTCTGCTCTGGAGTAACCCTGGGCTGCTTTTGGCCGTTCGTTTGAGGAGCGGCATTTTGTGCCATCGCATTCGGTACTGGCACATTCTGAGGTCGAGGCGCCTGGTTTGGCTGAGGTGATTGCTGTTGCGAAGGACCTTGAGGCACACCCATCTGGCTCTGCGCGCCTTGCTGACTTTGATCAGGTGATATCTGGGCTCGCGTTTGTGCCTGAGCTTGTTGATTTCGTATATGCTGTTGTTGCACCTGAGCTTGTTGGTTTAGTATATACTGTTGTTGCGCCCATGAGTCCTTTTTCATCTGAAGAACTATGTTGCGCAACTGGTCATCAGGCATCTGAGCCAGAGTGGGTCGCTGATTTCGGACCCGCGCTATGTCGTCTGGAAAGACTTGAAGAACGTGTGGTGGGAAGTTTTGAGGCACCTGCGCCTGTACACCATATATTGTTTCGGGCCCAGGTGCGCCAGACGGTTGAATGCCAGGGTTGACGTCCTTCTGGCCAGACTGTTGCGGCTGTTGAGGTTGCTGGCCCTGTTGAGGCGATAGCTGTTGCTGCCCTGGCTGCTTTTCCTGTGGCTGATTGGCGGATGACTCACGACGCAGACCTTGGGAATGGTTTAAATTGCTCCTCTTTGAAGTAGATGTGTGCCTGAGTATAGGTTTCGAAGTAATGACAGGAGTGTGGTATTTCTTTCTGTGGTTCGTGAGAGCTTGACTCGACACCAAGGGGGGATATTGGCATCCGGGAACCGTACATTGAAACCATCGAATGTGCGTACGTTCATGCTTCATGAGAAGCTTCGCGGTATCGAAACCAATAGTAGCATACGAGCATGAAGTTAATCGGCAAGTGAAAGCGGCAGTTCCGAAGTGAACTTTGAACGACTCTAGTTCATCGGGAGAAAGGCTAGGGTAATAGGTTTGGCTAAGCAAGAACTTGACAAGCTCCTGATACGACGCTAGCAATGTCCCGATCTTATCGGAGACAGGCTGAGTTGTCGAACACTGCTGCTTTACTTGGTTATCTCAGCACATAGTTAGTACAATGTTGAACAAATATTGAGCGGGTGTCTTACTATGATCTTGCAAAATTCTGGACTTTAGGCTGTCCAGGGATCTTCCTCTCAAGGCTCGGTCCACGTGTTTCTGAAGCACTTGGTGCTGTTGCAGGAATTCCAGCCGCTTATCTATTGGCTTAATCATAGGATCGTCGGTCATTATTGTCGAATCTGTGCGTTCCAACTCATCTGCTAGTTCACAAGCAAGACTAATCAAAGATTTTGACGACGAGTCTGCTGTGATCGCATTGCTCGAACTAGCACAGGAGAACAGATACTCAGTCCAGAACTCGGTGGCATAAACATGGAATCCATGCAATCCTTTGGCTACCCGGAGAACCCTATCGTGTGCTGGGTATGCATCGTCAAAGGTTTTCAGCCCCGAGAGAAGGCAAGCCACTGTAGCTACTCCGTGTTCCTGGAAGGCTTGCCGCTCTCTAATAACGATGTTTTGTGAGGATGTCTGAAGGAAGCTGTTCTGAAGTCAACAAAATTTCTACGTTTAAGCTCTTCATTGCTTACTCCTTCACAGAATTATGAATGAAAGCCAGGGTTGAATCCTTCCTCTCTTCAATGAGCGTACCAGTCATGTCGATAATATACCCAGGTACCAAATCAGAGATCTTGGGGTCGCCAGAACTGAAAGTGATAGCAGACAATAGTTCGGCTTTGCGTAATGGCCTCTTGGCGAACGCAATCCATCCTAGTATGCATCTTATGCGGTCCTTTGAGCGGCGGTCTAGTGGGGCCAGTATTTGACTCAAGATTCTTTGGTAGCTAAAAATAGTGTCAGTAAAGTATGTTCATAAGGGGTGAAATTACTTATCGTACAAATCGGTGAGTTTTCGTGGCAGCTGATTTACCGATTCTTTGAACTCGTGACCACCGAAGAAGATGTTGCTTGAGAGATAATCCATGACAAGTCGAGCGTAAAGAAACATTCCTTGAAAGGGTGAGCTGATGCTATTCTAAAAGCAATGGAATCCCATAGCTACTCACCGTCAGATTTTGTCACGATCACGCCCTGGATTTCCTCGATGTCGGCATGTTGTAAGTTGAGTTGGCGGAGCTTTACATCCATCGATTTGAGTCTCTGATCAACATACTGGCGAATTGCCGCGTTCAACAAAGTCTTTTCCTCACTTAAAGAGACAATCTGCTTTCTCTTGAGTCGGTCCAACGAAGCTGATGGTGCCCGGCTGGAAAGCAAAACCTTGCAAGCGGTACTTCCTGGGACCACAGGCTTAGAAGTAAGCTGGTTTATCAGCCTCACTAAACGCAGCTGCTTGTCGGGATCGCATTCGTCCAGTCCATCGATAACAACCCATAGATACTCTGCCTGGTTGGGCTCACTTGACATACTTGCGAGAAGCTTTTGCAGCAGTTGCTCCAGAGCTGTAGTTGTCGGGGACTTTTTCTCCATAATGCATGACTTGTAAACGTGGGCAGCCAGATCTGCGTCCTTCCGCAGGACTTGGATCAGCAACGACTTTAGTATCTGCTCATACATTGTCGAGGATGCGTAAAGGTATGTGCAGAAGTGGCATACCACAAACTTGGTCCCTTTCAGAAAGTTGACAAGCTGGGTGCACAAGACGCTTTTCCCAGTTCCGGCTGATCCCTTCAACCACAAGGCCGGTGTGTCTGGCTTAGCATCAGCCCAGGAACTGACCTTTTTGTTCTTCAGTATCCATCCACAAGTTCCTTGATACTCTGCAGCTTCGGATGATATCGAATCGACGATAGCCAGTTGATCGGCGTCATTGACCTTGAGCCAAGACACGATGGACTCGTACTGTTTTGCACTGTGTTCAATATCCTCCTGTCGAACTAGATTTTCACTCTCTTCTCTCCATTTGCGGATATCGTCTCGCATTGTCTTCGCTTGGGAGATGTCGCGAGCGTTGGCTTCAAGATCAATCAAGGTACCGTGCTGCTTTAAATCCTCGAGGATGTTTCCGAACCTCCTCTCGAAACGACCCCAAGATGCGGAAAATATCAGTGTCCAGCCTAAGCGATGTTAAAAGACAGGACCACACATAGAGCAGTGAGAGCATACCACTCCGTCGAACAAATTTGTAAGCAGACTTGTGGAATTTGAGAATGTCTGCATAAAAGACTGCTACCGTCTGCTGGAAGTCTGGTTCATTGATGAAGGCATCGCTGAGAATCTCAAAACGCTTCAATGACTCTGCAATACTAGCATAGCCTTTGATGATCTGTTCAAAGGCTTCGACGAATTCCGATGCTATTCGTAAGATGAGAGTAATTGGGGCCCATATCCATGGTAAGTATGGAGTGCCGTTGCATAGGATATCCACCACCTTGGAGTAGTGCTCGAGACCTCGGAATAATGGCAGGAGGCGGCGCATATTTCGAAGGGATTGTCTAGCGGCGAGTTGATTCTCAATTTTCAGCGCAGCCTCACGGACATCTTGTAGCGCTGTGTTGGGGAAATCTCGCTTGTCTGCCAAATTGATTGTGCGATCAAGTTCATCGTAGGCAGTCTTGATCGTGTTCCGCGCAAGAGCCGACACGGCAGGTTTGAGTGGCATCTTGATCGTGCTTGTTGATAAGTGAAGTTTGGTCGATCGGGCAAAAAGATGTCAGGATCAGGGCTGATGTTATGCTTCAGCTCGAGAGCCTCGTTCGGAAATGCGCAGGCAATTGAAACACTGCCACCGCCAAATCGACAATTTCTTGGGGATCGATGAGAATGATGCATATGTGAGAATATTAGCACCAATCAACCCATCATGAAAGCGCCACAACGCTGCAATGCCACGGGGCTATGCGCGAGGCAGCTGGCGAAGCTGACCGCCTTGTCACAGGCGGCAGTATGGTGTCTTAGAATCGACTGAGCCTCAAAACATTCCGCCGTTATTGCAATAGCTATCGCATCCGACTCCTTTCAATTCGCTACTGTATCTTGAATCAAGATACTGACATGCTTTCCTGGGACCACCGTTACATAACGTCCACCTTTTGCCCACAACCTCACGAAACTCACCGGCTGGTTTGAGAAGAGCTTTTATCATTGCCTTTCGACAAATGAGCAATTTTCTCTCCGTTTGTTAATTTGGCTAGCTTGCCACAGGGATTGCCACACAATGGACTCGGGTCAAATTATGAGCGAAGGATCTAAGCGACGACGGATAGACGAAGGTGAGGAGCAAGCCCGAAGAAGCGATCCTCAATATCAAACATCCTGGAGTCGGTCTAATTTCGAACTCCTGGACCTACCAGTAGCCACAACTCAACGACACTATGAGAGGGCTCCTTGTGGTAACGTTCAAACTACATTGAACGAGAACTCAGGATATGCTACGTCAGTCAATAAGGCGATAAACTACCACATGGGTAGCTGGAACAGTCAATCTTGCCCTTACCAGTCACAGAATACTGTGGGAATTGAACCAAGTTATTCCTATCCAAACGACATCACCTTGCAATGGTGGCCATTCTCTTACACCCCACTTCATTCTCATGAGCCATCACAAGCTCATGTGCCGATGTTCTTACCATCATACCAGCAGTACCCTCTTTCTGGTACTCAAATAGGTCAGCCGACTACCAGCTTTCAGCAATGGCCAGAGTCTTCCGTAGAAGATACATTACTGCAATCGCTTCCGTATCATAGCAATCTGTCCGAGAATCGAACGATCGATTCTGGGTCATCCTCAGCACTGCCACATCCAGATGAAGGAGCTGATGTTATTGTGTGCTTTGGCATGGTGCGTAACACAATTCATGATGTCCGTCGCGGAAATATTAACTCCATAGGTTCCGTCTATCTCTGCCAGATGTGATCAGAGAGGAACAACGCAAAGTCTACCAGCATCGTTCCCAGTCGAACTAGAGGGTTCGACTTGCTTCTCCGCCAAAGACCTTTTCAACGTCTCGGGGCAGATATTGTCGGAGTATGGTCAGATGATACAGGGGCTTCTCGATGAGAAGTCTCTCGAACTTCACGTCTCGTGCCTCATTGATGATTTTCATTCTGTAGACGCCCAGAAACCACCACGCGGCCTTTCAACAATCTCATGCAATCTGGAAATTTCGGTTTATGGTCCTTTAGAGCTTTTTGATGAATTAGGCACCTGGTTTGAGCACTACCAGATCTACTTACAAGATCCTCGAGAATGTCATCGCGAAGTTAGATACTGTAACCCCCATCGACTCTCGACAGACGATATTTCCGCTTGTCCTCTCCTGTATGACATCATCTCTCAGAGCTCAAAATCTCTACAGCTGGAGGTCATCGCTCAACAACCTGACCTGCTGGATGAACTGAGTAGCCATGAGGATCTGGAGGAGGCCCCCCAACCTTCGGTCATCAAGCGGGAACTAAGAAGGTAAGTAGCCGCATGTATTCTTGTATTTAGTCATAGAGCTGATTGTGCATCAGGCATCAAAAGCAAGCCCTAACATTCATGCTCCGCCGCGAACAGGGATGGGCGTTCTTTGATCAAGAGCCAGACATCTGGGAGATTAAGGATACAGATCAAGGAAGAGTGTGAGTTCAAACCGTCTTTTTACGCGCTTCAATCGTTGACTAATTTTGTAGTTTCCTGAACCGAGTCTCCAATGCTTTCCAGTTGGAGGAACCCCTTCAGTGTTACGGTGGCATTGTTGCGGATCCTATGGGACTCGGAAAGACTTTGACTATGATAGCATTGGCAGCAACGGACTTGGACAATGAAGGTTCTCATATGAAAATTGGCGAAGATTTCCATCCAGAGGTCCCGGCTACTCTCATTGTTGTGCCACCTCCTTGTGAGTTCGCGTTTCCGTACTGATCTACAAAAATTGAACTAACATTTCCTAGTGATAGGAACCTGGGAGGAGCAGCTCTTCGAGTTCGTTTGGACACCTCATCTCAATACTAGAGACTGACAATGTGGTAGGCATGTCATTGAGGGCGGCTTGAGTTGCCGCCGACATCACCGAGAAGGCCGACTGACATCTGTTGGCGAGATCGAGGGGACTAACATCATCTTAACAACATATCACACCATTTCCGCTGAGTGGAACCCGTCAAATAAGGGAAGAAGCTCCTTCTTGTTCTCTGTGCGTTGGAGAAGGATCATCCTTGATGAAGGCAAGCTCACCAGGGCCAAGAACAACGCATACTCGGACTGACAACTACAGCTCATCTTATCCGAAATAGTAACTCACGAATGTCTCAAGCCATCTGCGCGCTGGAGTCCAGGTCTCGATGGGCCGTCACTGGTACTCCTATTCAAAATGTCTTGGCGACCTTGCAACCCTATTCAAGTTTATCAGGGCCCATCCCTACACAGATCGGAGATGCTTCGATATCGATATCTCTCGTCTCTGGAAGTCTGGCGAATACCAGGAAGCCATCAAAAGACTCAAGCGTCTCTCTAAGTGTCTTCTACTCCGGCGAGATAAGGGAACGGTCAGTCTCCCGCCCAAGGAAGATCTGCAATGTCCTGTCGACTTCAACCCGGAAGAACGAGCTTTGTACAGCAAGTTACGCCAAAAGGCTATCGTTAGCATAGACGAAGCTTTGGAGAGGGATTTCGATTCCGTCAAATCAGGCGCCTACGTCAATGTCCTACAGCAAATCGAGTCACTACGGCTCGTGTGCAACTTAGGACTTCACTACCACACGAGACATGGCAAGGTGATGCAAAACATTCAAGAAGTCGATGAGTGGACGAAAATCGCCCAGGATACCTTTAACATGCAGCGAGAGATGGGTGCCATGGTTTGCCTGCTATGTTCGTCGGCATCGGACATCACCGAGACAATCTTAGAAGACCTCACAAACACTCCCAAGAATCCTCTATTCTTCAGCTGTCTTAGTTTTATCTGTGCTGAGTGCGCACAAAGGCCAAGCCAGAATGTCGGATGCGGTCATAATCCTCGTTGTACCATGGCTCAAATCTCGACGAGCGGCCAAGCTCTCGAAACGAGTTTGCCTAATATGCAGCCACAGACGGACGTCGGCCTACCATCCAAAGTGGAGGCTCTGATCACAGACATCGGGAATCTGCCACCAGATGAAAAATGGTAACCACTACCCATATTGTATGGAAGAAAGGTCGCTAAAACCACATAGTATCGTTTTCTCAACCTGGAGAATGACGCTTGATATCGTCGAAGCTGGGCTAGAGCAGTCCTCTATCCCAAGTGTTCGGTTCGATGGAAAAGTGCGACAAAAGGACCGACAGAACCTTGTTGACAAATTTAGGAATGACCCATCTATTCGTGTTATGCTTTTGACATTATCTTGCGGCGCAGCTGGGTAGGTGACTCTTAATCGACTTATTGCCTTACGAGAGATCAAGACCACTCATTCTCTTCAGCTTAACCTTAACAGTAGCGACTAGAGCCTATCTCATGGAGCCTAATTGGTAGGTTTAGCCTTTCTACATATATAAGAAAGTTACTAATATGTCAGGAACCCGACTCTTGAGGAGCAAGCCCTCGCGCGCATTCACCGCATTGGACAGACACGGAAGGTCACTACTGTACGGTTCTTCGTGCGCAACTCATTCGAGCAGGTACGTGAATTTAAGTTCTCACAAGTTATTTCTGACACAGCGACAGCAAGTCATCAAATTGCAAGAATCCAAGAAATATCTGGCAGGATTGTGCCTCTCGCCTCATAATAACGGGCATGCGAGTGAGAATCTGGGAAGGCTACAGGTTCGCCGCCAACACATTAAGCCTCGAGACTTCCTAACGTATTGCAGGAATTATTATCTCTAATTTGACGACGTCTCGCCAATTCTGCGTGACGAACAGATATATTGAAGAATTTTGCGTAGCGCATCTCAGTTGGGGACTGACTTGGCTCCACTGGTCAGCAGACAATCTTTCTGTACGCTGCCCCTGTTTTCACTAAGAGCAATGTGAAGAAATCTGCTTTTTAGGGTGGGGGGTGGTTCCTGCAAGGAAAACGAAGCAACCTGGATTGTCACGCTACAGACAAAGACTATTACTTCGGTGTAACTTTAGGGACCCTTTGGAATCGTATCCAGGTGCTGACATATACAACATCTGAGACTTGACTCCCATTGGATAAACCACTTGGTGAAGATTGCACTGCGCCTGTGTTTGTAAGCACAATCGCCAACTCCGAGAGCTTAGATGTTGGCAATACGACAGAACATGATGTAGGCTGAGTAATTAAGTATCAAGATACCTGACTGAGTGCAGTATATAAGTGTTTAGATTCCTTTAACATAGATATTACTGGAATCAGATAACAAGCATTAAAACCTACAAGCCTACTTAAGAATATCTTGACTTTTTATCGTCTATCTCCGTAAACAAGATGGTTGATCATAGAAAAATAGTCCGACCAGTAAGTATAGCATTGAGCTATGTTCTGCAATGGCTAATATGAGTAAAGAAATACAGTTTCGATGATATCCCATCTTTGAAAGCGAAAGTTGCCCTTGTCACAGGGGCTAAGTGAGTATCTCCAAAATTTCCAATAGCATACAATCTGACAGCTTTTACAGCACTCCAGATGGCGTTGGATACCACGTCGCACACCAACTCGCTCTAAAAGGAGCAAGAGTCTACGTCGGTGCCCGCAATCTTCAGAAAGCGGCAAAAGCTATCAAAACCATGCTTGCCGAATCACCTCAACTAAAACCCGAATCTCTTCTCCCATTTGCCGTTGACATGGGGAACTTTAAACAAGTCCAACACGCTGCCAGAAAAGTTGTGGCAGAAGAGCCTCGTCTTGATATTCTGGTCAATAATGCTGCTGTTCTTGCTAAACCTCTGGATAAAGACGCCAATGGCATCTCGGTCTCGTTTGGCATTAATCACCTGGGTCCGTTTCTTTTGACTAGGGAGCTTTTACCGTTGCTTAACAAAACTCAAGCTGAACACTCTGGTGTTCGCATCGTGAATGTTGCTTCAACGGCTCACTACGATGTTCCAGCAGGTGCAAAATTTGGATCACTAGAGGACTTCAACAATGCTTACGGTAGTGAGGATGAACCTTTCGCTAATTATCTTCGATACGGCTACTCCAAACTCGCCAGCATTCTCCACACCAACGAACTTCAGCGACGGTTTGACCAAGAAGGCGTTGACATTCTAGCACTCAGTGTTCACCCCGGAGGCGTTGCAACAAATGGAGCAGCAGCCTATCTCGGAGGCAGAGACAACGAAATCTTCAGTTCCAACCTCTCACCTTTCGAGGGCGCTATCACTCCTTTCTTTGCTGCTGCTCATCCAGAGCCTGCTCAAGACAAAAAAAAGTTTGCTGGGTCATTCATCATGCCGTCCGGTGGATTGAAAGAACCAACAGAGGATGCTAATAACGCTGAGTTGGCGAAACAGCTTTGGGCAACGTCTGAGAAAGTGGTCAGTAGTGTGTTGGATTGTTTCATTTGGGATAGCATATTGATGCCGATGGGTGGTATTTTTAATATTGGCCAAAAAGCGTAGACTCTTGTGTTCATGGATTTCTTATTATCCTCTTTATAGACTATTTTCCTTGATTCTACTTCACCTGTACTGCGCTTCAGAATGCCGTATTCAACCGTCTCAGCACCTCGTCGTTTGAACCGACTTGACCAGGAGGCTAACTGAGAACCCCCCTGCGGACAGGATGAATTCTACTAACATTGTCCTGGCAGTTAACGGACCTTACCACTCGTGACCTAGCTGACAGAGAATTGTGTTTACATGCGCGCAATCATGTCTCACGATCAGCTCTGAGCCGTACCGTTCCTCCACTAAACACGCACCATCAGAACTTTAATGGCTCACCCTACCATACTCAATCAATACAACCGCTTCACATTACCCTCCACGTCCAAATGATGTAAACAACACCTGACTCTCAGACATTTCCCAACACGGCAAGTATAACCACCAAGCAAGACTCCTCTTCTCCACAAAACAATGACGCTGATCTCTGGGGTTTCCCCAAAGTCCCCAGAAATAGTGAAAAGAGCTCGGCTAAAGAGAAAAAGTGGTTCTTGGAATCGTCAGTAAATATAAACTTGTAATGCTCCCTGATGATCTGCAGTCCTTCTGCTTTTCGTTATCCTCTTTTGTTTTTTTGAATTCCTGAGGACTGATTCACGATGAGAACTTGGTTTGGTCGTGGTAAGAAACTGCAGCGTGCAGTAACATCATGCTGTCTCTGCGCTTTTGTTCTTTATGGCTATGATCAAGGTGTCTTTGGAGGTATTCTCGAGAACGAGGATTGGCTGCGGCAGTTCAATGATCCTGGCGATACTTTGACTGGCTTCATTACTTCAAGCTACAATCTTGGTTGTTTGCTCGGCTGTTTCAAGAATTTCTTCGTTGGTGAAAAGCTGGGTCGAAGATGGACTATTTGGGTTGCAATGGGCTGGATCCTTGTTGGAGCTGCCTTGCAAGCAACTGCGTTTACACGAGGGCATCTTATCGTTGGACGAATTGTAACTGGTGTTGGCACCGGCCTCAAGACCTCTACAGTTCCGATGTAATTCTCCTTCTAAGTGCCATCTCATTGTACTGACATTGTGTAGGTACCAATCCGAACTTTGTGAAGGCACAAAACGAGGTCGCCTCGTCTCCGCAGAAGTCATGTTCGTCGGCATTGGCATCGCCTTCGCATACTGGTGGGACTTTGCATTCAGCTTCGTCGGCGGCCCATTTGCATGGCGCTGGCCTATTGCTTTTCAAGCTGTCTTTGCATTCTGGGTTATCTTTGTGGTATTCGGTGTACCCGAGTCACCTCGTTGGTTGCTCAATCATGGAAAGCGCAACGAAGCTATCCAAGTTCTATCTGCGGTTTACGATAAATCCATTGACCATCCTGATATCCTGCGAGAAGTCGAATCAATCGAGGCGGCCCTGTCGATGGAGGCTGAGGCGGAGGGAAGTACGTCCTGGGCCTCGACTTTTAGAAAGGATAAAGTCAGCACGAGATATCGAGTCTTTCTTGCTTGGTTTGTGCAGTTTATGAATCAAGCGGGTGGTATCAATTTGGTTGTTTACTATATCTTGAGTAAGTTGCAGTCATACTCTGGTTATGAGAGATTATACTAACTCTGTCAGCTGTCCTGACCGCCAACGTCGGACTCGAGCACAGACTAGCCCAGATTATCGCTGGATGCATTCAGCTAATGTTTCCGATTGGATCACTACTCCCAACTCTGGCTCTGGACAAGATGGGTCGTCGGTCTACCATGATGTGGGGATCTGCTGGACTGTCGTTCTCAATGATGATGGTAGCCGCACTTTTATCACAGGCTGATGATACATCGCGAGGTCGAGCATTTGCTGCTGGGTCAGTAGCGTTCTTCTTCACCTACATGCTCGTCTTCGGTGCGAGTATGAACTGCGTTCCGTGGGTCTACGTCCCCGAGATTCTCCCCCTTCATGCTCGAACCAAGGGAACTGCTATTGGCGTCAGTTCAAACTGGCTCTGGAATTTCACAGTGGTACGTCTTATTCCCTAACATCCTTCTCTGCTTCTTTATGACTAACGATTTACAGGTCATGATCACTCCTATTCTCATCAACCGTCTCCAATGGAAGGCATATCTCATCTTTATGGCCACCAACCTCATTTTCGTTCCGATTATCTTCTTCCTGTACCCCGAGACATCTAATTTGGCTCTCGAAGAGGTTGACTACATTTTTGCTCGTGGTGAGAATACTGTTCAAGTGGCCCGGGAAATGCAGAAGGAACTCGCCCTTCATGGACGTTTGGCGGATGATAGATATCCTGAGAAGGCGACAAAGATGAAAAGCAAGTCTCATGAGAGGGGTGATGAGTTTGTCGAACATGCACATGCTTGAATTCCAGGTCCGCAATAAGAGCTTTGTCCTACTCGTTTCATGCGATGACGCGACGGGCATGTGGTGGCCAGAGAAGTCAGAATCATTAGGACCTAAGTATCAAATACAGATTCCAAATTTTAACACGATAGTGAAATCCAACATACGATGCTTTAGAGTGCATTGCTGAGATTGGATGATAGATCTAGCTCCCGGCTCACTCCGTGATTGGCAGCTCTCGACATGAAGAGTATGGGCGGGGATTTAAGAGCATTTTAATTCAGCGGTGAGCACTGGTAACGAAGGGATGATCAAGGGGGAGCTAAAGTCAAGGTGCTTGGGGAATTAAATTTAAGCTACTTAATAGTATCCTTGTTATCTGTGGGTTAATCGGATATCGGCACTGACTACTGAACTGCCGGTATATTAAACTTTTAGATGAGACAACGAACAGGTATAATTTGTATGCGCCGGACGACACGGAAGCCAACAAGGGCAAAATGAACTATAAGAAGCCTAAAAATGGTAGTTCATCTCGTATTTTACATATATTAAACTTTTCTATAAACCCTACTACTGGAGAATACATCAAAGGACGACGAGGATGAATGCTCTCTATATATTGTCTATTCTCCCACTGTCATTTCTTTCAATCCAAGCTGGCCTTTAGTTCCATCAGCTATTTCAACAAGGGAAACTCGACTTGTTTTCTTTTATTGATATTCTGCGCAAGAGGTAATTACTCTTAATAGATCCCCATAATCAGCTACAAGAAGCCACAACACTGAAGCTCAAGCAGCTCTATCTGTCTCTCTATCTATCCATCATGTTCGCACAGGCTGTCCTCCTCGTTGTCTTCGCCTGCAACGTATCAGGCACACCCTACGTGGTCACCGACCCAAAGGACCTGCACAGCACCTGGTCCAGCCACGATTACAACGCCACCCACGAGATCATGCCCGGCAATGCGATCCGATGGGAGTTTACCGTGAAAGGAAGAAACGGTATCCCGGACCCAGGGAACTTTGCAGCCTCATGCCACGGCCTGCAGGTGATTTCAGATGACCTCGATCTGAAGGGAAAGCCTGACTTTGAGCGCTGCAACGATACAGCTTACGAGGCACGCCAGTACTTTGACGGGGAATACACGACTGTCGAGGTCCGCCGCACTGACTATCCTGATATTGATAAGGAGGTGCAGATCTCTGCTACTGCGAACTATACTTCGACCGATGGGAATATCGTTAATGGACACTTGAAGTTTGGAAATTTCCAGACAACATTCATTTATGGGCCTGATAAGAGTTAGGACTGCCTCGAGGAACTAGTTAACTTATGCCTACTCTTGCTTTGGGCGACATGCTTTAGATATCTCATAGAAGCTCAATAAACTTTTCACTTCCAACATGAATTTTTGTCGCGTGCAGATGTGCATAGATTACTTCCTGTGCTCTGATGAAAAGATGTTGTCTAAAGCGCGACACGAAAGAGTCAATCTGGTTTCTGTCTTGACAACATGTCAAGACAGAAACCAGATT
>JABEER010000847.1:0-50505 GCA_014824405.1 Fusarium sp. NRRL 66896 | reverse complement strand
TTAATTACCTGCAACTAATCTACTATAGAGAATGGGCTTGCGTTATCTTGGTTGAAGCTCGGGCCCTTGGTGGTTCTGGTCATGGAGCGTTGAAAGTGCATTTCCGGATATGATTACGGCCGATGTGGACAGTCAGACTTCTGGTTTACTTTTGATATGTGAATGAATAGCAAGGGCGGTCGTAATCCATTGTAGTCCGGTGGGTTCATTGGAACATGTAGTACGTATCCTAAAAGTCTTAGAAGGACTGAAGACGACATTTTGAGGGGGCAAGGAACGTACTTATGTATCCAGACGGAAAATTCGAGCAATAACGCTTCTGAACTTGGTCTTCTTCCAGTTTCTGCTGACAGGTTTGGAGTTTCTCCGACGGTGATATCCCATGACTTCTGAGTAAGAAGGGGGTGGACCTTGTATTAATCGACTCGTTCGTGGTCCGGTGAAACTACAGCCGACACAACGGCATCCATCTCGAGGCGAGAAGCTGGAGGCGTAAGAAGTCTGTAAATCCACATAACGATCCATTTTACTAAGTATTGTCAACTTCCAATAGTGCATAGGTATCCGAGTGTAAGTAAATAATAGTTCAAATCGAGTGAAGGAGTTTGGCGTGTTGTACGGATAGTTTGCATAATAAATCAGCAAACCTTAGGGTAAGGTAGTGGGGTTCGGCGAAAGGTCTTCGCTAAGGTATTCGCCGAAAAAGTGACGTATGTAGCAGGCTTTCGCCGATTCCGCCAAAAGCTAAGGTCAAAGCGCCGCTTCGACATGGACTGGCAGCGAAAAGACGTCAGAAAGACCAGCGGCAAAGTACCCATCGAGTCGCGCCAACGTCAGCAGCAATAATGGAGAAACTTTGCTTTGATCCCTTACAATCTGACGCCAAGTCATCAGCATCTCCTTGGACCTGGCCGCCGCTTCTTGTGTAGGTGATTGGATAAAGACAACCATTGCAAAGCTTGACATGACGGCGAAGCAGACGTTCGACCCTTGCACAATTGTTAACAGAGATTTGAGTCGCAGGGAGCTATTACTCACAAGAATACCAAAACTCATGGAATCGAGCGGGAGATAGGTTTTTGACGAGACTTGACAGGCTCGTAGCCCATGCCAAGGAAGACTGGTGGAGATTCTGAATGACTGCGTCATGTGATCCAGTGCCATCGATAGAGCTCCTTAGTGGTAACTCGAGATGCGAGAGATCTGGTAGATCCCAGCAGAGGTTCTCTATATCATGCGGCTGAAGCTCCATAAAAAGAGACGCTTCAGCAAGCTGTTGATCATCGACAATAAGTGGCGGTACAGCCGATGGCACGATGGGTCGTAGAAGCGCTCTCCATACATAGGTGACCAAGGTTGCGTGTGCGACGAGTATTGCTGCCGGATATGATGCCTTATCATTGAGCATGCCATTGTTACTTGTTATTGTTGGTGACTCTGGGGCTAGCACTGAAGCACGCCATAAGCTCAGTTGCTCGAATATGGGCTGTGCTGTCTGGATAGAAAGTGATAGATTCTCAGAAAGCTTCTGCGAAGCCCTCAATGAACTGCGAGCATGTCAGCTCGTCGTGTCGGAACAGCAAAGGAGCGAGTAACTTACTAGAAGGAAGACTGCACCGAGTGCGCGATCACCGAGAGACGAGCCATATCCCGAAAGGGCCTTGCCAACTCAGCATGCGCAGTATCCGTACATGGAATACTTCCAGGAATGGTGAAATCATTTTCGTCCAGTTCGCCAACGTCCCACTCATCTTCAGAAATGTATGGAGGACGACCCATGAGTAATGACAACCACCTGTCCTCAGTATATAAAGCCCACCACAAGCGGGCACGCAGCTGCTTTTCTTCGGCAGGGACGGCGCACATACGAGTCTCAAGATGTAAACCCAGATTCTGTGCTATTCCTACCAGAGTGCCCAGCCAGGTCCATTTGAAGGCATCTGGCGCAGTGGTGAATGTATGATTCAGAGTTGTATGGAGGTACATGAGACCTGCTTGCAAAACACTGAGATCTGGGTTACGAAGCTCTTCTTGTAGGCTTTCGTGTACAATGTGCCAGACGTCTGCGCTGGGTAACTGGTTGTGCATCTCGACAATGGAGAGATGCTCATCGTTCCGGGCAAAAGGTAACGCAAGACCATAAATAGCGCCGAGCAAATGGCAAGGAACATGTTCAAGGGTATCCGGCCCAGGAAGTGGGTTACTGAGTAATTCCTGGCTAAAGTAAGTTGAAGATATGACAGGTATCAGAGGGTAAATATGTTTGTAGAACCTGGCGGATTGAGTCAGTCTTTATTCTTGTAAAAACCACTATAGTTTAGCTTACAGCTTGACGAGCCTAATACCCCATGATGCTGGAATGAGCCCATTCAACCTGGATCTCAAAGATATGATCTTATCGACGGTCGTCTCACTCGTCAACTTCGGCGTCACGATAAAGTGCACAGGAATCTTCTGCCGGTTTGGAACTCCACCAATATTTCGGAACTGCAGACCATAGAAGCTTCTGAGCCCATACTCATCGAACTGGCAGTGGCGTAGTAGCCAGGGATCGGACTCGGAGGAGGCTCCCAGGAGGATTGATGTCTGTCCCTGTATATCATCCAGTGACTTTGAGAACTGCAACTGCGTTGTAGTGGTGACACTACCAAGTGTTGGCGCTTGATGATACGGGACCTCGCTCTCGTGAGGGAATGCTGGAGGAGTGGCTGTGAAGATTGTCGGTCTATGAGAAGCCGAGCGCTGTTCGGCAGAAACTTGCCCTATCCCGAAAGAGTTGTCAAGACCCAATGTATCATCATGGGAGGCATGATTGACAACTGGTGAATGAGCACTACTAGAGACAGACCTGGTCCTATTCTGTCGTGTCGTGCGTCTTGATCGCCCTACAAAGGTACACGTAGTCTCTGTTTGCGCGCACCGTTGACACGGTGGATTGCCATGCTCGATTTGACACCGGACCTTGCGTGAGCGGCATTGGTCACAAGGACGACGTCTATTATGGAGCCGATAGATGCGGGTACCAGGCTCGTTGTGTGCACCGCTATCGTCTGCTTCGCTGTTATCCATCTCGAGACTTGAAGGTCGGCACAGAAGAGTGAACGGAGCGGATATTGGGATTCTTGTACGAGAGATTTTGATTGCATGACTGGAAAATTCCACAAGCTAACAGTGCTGAGTCACAGTCGACATTGCTTATGACGCAGTATATTAGTGCCCTGTTTTGGCGCTTCTTTGCCAAGCGAGCCGCTACACCTCAAAGGTTTAGTGGCTTACACGATCATTAACCTCAAAACAGAAGCTCGCTCGGAAAAGACCAAAACACAAGATGTAGTAGTGAATGAAGCTCTTTAAAGTATTATCTATTGAACTATATACCAGATCCGAAACAAATTTTGAGCTAAGTGTATTCTAGTAGCTACCTAGTACAGAAATGATTGTCTGGTCAGAGGGAGCGAATTGGCCGGCTCAGACTTGAGCTCCATACCATCGCAGGTGACGGCCTATAGAGATTAGCCATTATCTTTCAGTCAACATCGATAGAATGAAGAGCTTACCAAAGTCTCAGGATCAACCTCAACCTTCTGAGTAGCACTGTTGTACTTGAGGTCACTCTTCTTTACCGTTCGGCAGTTCTTCACGACCTCAATCTGCTTCTTGAGGTTGTACGAGTGAACGTCCCCGCCTTGCGAAACGCTTGCTTGAGAGACAAACATGACGCTCGACTCGGGATGCAGCGCCTGGTAACATGGTCAGATTTTGTTTGCAAACAGACATCCATAAGTATATACTCACTCCATACATCGGTCGGCCGATCAAAGGCTCAACATCTGCGACACTGCAAAAGGTTAGCAACAAAGCATTGCGGGGGACAGGGGGTGTCTTACGCTCCGTTGGGATCGCCCTGGATGAAGAGATTAGTAACCGTCGTTAGATGCTGGGGAAGATGAACTTACCATTTGTGCATATGTAATGAATCCCTTCTTCAAAACCTGGAATGGCTTCGTTCCAAACTCCGCAGGGTCCCAAATCACCAAGTCCGCCAATTTCCCAGCCTCAACACTACCAACTGCATGGCTGATTCCTTGTGTCAACGCAGGATTGATTGTGTACTTGCTGACGTATCGCTTGACACGGAAGTTGTCTGCACCAGTATCCTTGTCCTCAGCCAGCGGTCCACGCTGGACCTTGTTCTTATGCGCTGCCTTCCAAGTGCACGTGAGCACCTCTGCGGATCGACCCATAGCTTGAGAGTCCGATGACATGATACTAATCGCTCCAATATCGTGAAGAATATCTTCAGCCGAAATGGTCTCCTCCCTAATACGATTCTTAAGAAATGAGGCATCATCAGGATTATCCTTCGACAGGCGGTGACAATTGGCGGCCATGTCAATGTGCTCGTCGATCGTGTTCGTTGTAAAAGGCATCGTAGGAGTCGTGCTGCTGGGGAGGACGTTGGGATACGCGACTAGCTTGATCACATCGGGCGCATGGCCGCCGCCTGCGCCTTCGACATGATAGACGTGAATGCTGCGCCCTTTGAAGATTGCTGCTGTATGTTCGAGGAAACCTGCTTCATTGAGGCCGTCGGTGTGGATATGGCATTGGATGTCTTGTTCTTCGCAGACACTGGAGCAGTCAGCATGCCATTGGGGTATTGCAGGCTGTTTGGGACATGACTTACTTGAGGCAATTGTCGATTGTTGAGGGGGTACAGCCAAAGTCCTCATGCAGCTTCAGTGCGATAACGCCAGCTTTGATCTGATCGAGAAGACCGACCTTTTCGGAGTCGCTGCCCTTTCCGACGAGGCCAAAGTTGAGGGGCAGTTGATCGCATGCTTGCATCATTTGTCGGATATACTTCTTGCTCGCGGTGCCATTGACAGCTGTAGATGAGGTACTGTTTATGTCAGTACCAACAATAGAACTTGTGTTGAGGGGTTGACACGTACCTTGGGCCGGTACCGCCTCCAAAGAGAGTCGTCACACCGGATGAAATCGCCTCGAATGCCTGCTGGGGGCAAATATTGTGGACATGAGTATCGATTCCACCAGCAGTAACAATCTTACCTCCAGCGTCAATTATGTCCGTGTTCGACCCAATCACCATGTTATCAGAAACACCATCCATAGTAGCTGGGTTACCAGCTTTTCCAATGCCGACAATGGCACCGTCCTTGACACCAATGTCGGCTTTGAAGATGCCAGTCCAATCAATGATGACAGCGTTGATGATAGCCAAGTCGAGACAATCGGCATCAGCGCAGCCGCTTGCAGCTCCCATGCCATCACGAATGGTCTTGCCGCAGCCCAACGTGCACTCGTCGCCATAAAACGTATAATCCTTCTCGACTTTGACCCAAAGGTCCGTAGACCCAAGACGAATCAGATCGCCTGTCGTGGGGCCATAAGCAGAGGCATACTTCTCCCTACTAATTGAGCACGGCTGAATAGCCTCTTGTTCCTCCAACGCTTCAGGCGAGTGTCGATAACCCGCCTGTTGCAGTTGCTGCAAGACCTTCTGGACGCTGTCACGGTTGACCGGACCTTTGGCAAAACCACTCCCACCTTGGATGACCTTTGAGCCTCCAATTTGAACCAGAGTGATGGATTTCGGCTCATTGGGTTCGAAGCGGAGAAACTCTCCAGCTGAAAGATCGAGGTGGTAGCCGTAGGCCTTTTCGCGGTCGAAGTCGAGATCGGGGTTGGTTTCCATGAAGTGAAAGTGAGAGCCGATCTGGGACATCACGTTAGCATGATAGAGGGCGTATCTAGGCGTGCAATAACTTACATGAACTGCCCGAGTGCCCTTGTTTGTGATGGTAAGTCTCACTCGGTCACGGCCCGTGTTGAGGATGATGTCTCCAGTGTCCGCCGGACGGATCGCACCTGGCATCGCCAAAGGATGAAAGTCCGCTTCATTAACAGCAGGGAACAAGTCCCCAGTGGGAACTGGAAGGAAGCTTCCATACAAAGCCATTTTCAAGTCACCACCATCAGTGTTGATTGGGTTATGAATAGTGATTAGATGAGTTCCTGTCTCAAAAGTGCCTTCGACCTGCATCTGCTTGAGCGTGCCCACGACAGAAGGATGAACATGTCGACGGCCTAGAATCCCTTTTCCGAGTTTCATGAGATCGGCGACAGAGTATTCTTCGTTGTGGATGATCTTGCGAAGTTAGCAAGAAAAACAGCCGGTATTATGGGGACGGGACATACCTCTTGCAGAACCGTGGCAATGAGAGCCTGAGGAAATTAGCTTTTATACTCGTTTACAGAGACTCTTTCACTTACACTAGACTCGAGGTGGTTCAACTTCTTTCCATGGGCCAGGCGCCTCTGCGCAAGACGACCAGCCTGCGAAAAGAGAAGTTTCTCAACCTGCAAGGAAGAGGTTAGAATCAATAACGTCCGGTGGCTAGAGTGTTCCGTACCTCACGGGGTGTGTAATGCATATTTGCAGTTTTTCGGAGCGTAAGATAGCTGAACGGGCTTTGTTTCAGTTGTATAGAGTCGAAATAGGTATCTTGAGGACTTGCGTGTTGTTGATGCTGTTTGTCAAAAGACCCTGGTCTTCATGTCAGTTATATAGAGCAGTTCCATCATGATATACATAAATCGATGATTCAATTCTTGATTGCGAATTCGGCGAAATAAAGGCCATTTCTTGAACATTTGTCGCTATTCGCATGCCAATTGTGGCGAATGTCTGAGGTTGAAGGCGTCTAACAGATCAAGACTTTCGGCGAAATGGCCGTCATTTCGCCGCGGCTGAGTGGGGGCTAAGTGTACCACTGCGAAAAGCTGAACTAGCGGATGTTTTTAGTGGACAGGCCCAGCTGGAGGTAGGTTACGCTGTAATTTACAGGACGAAAGACTGGAGTAACAGCTTCACCCAGTTGAGACAGTAATTTACCCAGAATAATTAAGATCTAAAACTAAACTACTGCGACCAAAAGTCGGCAAGCAAGAAAAACACAAAGAAGAGAGGTAGCAGGGTACACCATTCCGACCATTCTAATATAGTTAACCTTTCCATCCAATCTATATCCATTTATTTTAAGACTCCGCCTTCTTGGTAGCCTTAGTCCTAAGCTTCATCATAAGATAGACAAGCCCATAGATACCAATCACAAACGCCACAACAATACCAGCATTTCTCCAACCGTAGTATTCTCCCTTGAGGTTCAGCGTTCGGAGATAATCCTCGCCTGAAGTGTATTGACAAACCTGGCAAGAGGCGGTGGCATCCGGGTTGAGAAGGTTGGTAGCCTTGCCCATACCATTGTGATACTCGGACAGGTACTCGGCGCAGGTGGTGTTAGACGGAGGGTCGAAGACGGCGAGTTCGTGGGGTTTGCAGTGGACGGGCTTGTCCCAGGTTGTGAACATCAAGAGCGAGCTCATGAGGTAGTTGAAGGGATCGATGTAATACATCCTGTACAATCACAGTCAGATACTCGAGCTATCATAGCTTGGAGAAATATGTAGGACTAACCAGTATCTCCAGAATGACACGATCTGGCTGTACGGTATCATAACGCCGCAGAATGAGACGAGAGTGGTGATGACCAGGGGATTGACGAGAGACGCAAAGACGGCGTTTGGAGTATACGCAGCAATCATCTGACCAATGCCAGTATAGAGACCTTCGTACATGACCTGAAGACATGTTAGCTTCAATACACAAGATACCTCAGAAGCAGAAGAACTTACCACAACGAAAAAGACACTGCCCGCATGTCCAGCACCAGTCGGAAGACCAGCAGTAAAATACCAACAAACATAATACAACAGCGCACAAACCAGAAGATACGGCACCTCCGACACGATCAAACCAGTGACGAACGGCGCCCAGTGATACATCTTGCTCTTCTTCTCCCTCGCCTCGTAAATATCCCTTCGGTCGATGAAGAGAGGCTGTAACTGGGCAATAATACCCGGCGCAATAAAGATAAAGTTGAACACGGTAAACAGATTCTGCTGAAGATCCGTCAAACTATCACCAATCTGCCAGAACGTAAACCCGTTCAGAAGCGCAAGACTGACATGCATGGCGAATTTGTTGTCGATGTACTCCGTGTTTCGGAAGAGAGAGACGTTCATTCGATGCGTTACGAGCTTGACCTGCGTCCACATCGACGCTGCAAATTCGTTACCGTCGTCGTTGACAGCTGGTGGATGAGACGCTGCTGCTTCAATCATGTGGTCCAGGTCTTTCGTGAGCTGGTCGTGTTCCGGCGACTGTAGCCAAACCTGGTTCCAATCTGTATCCTTATACGGTCCATCCTCTCCCGACACAACGTCGATCATGTGTTCAGCGGGATTCGCCTCAGGTGGGCATGGAGCTCCGTAACGGCCGAAATACTGCTTCACCGTAGCTGCGTTATCTCCAATATCACCGAAATACACAGTCTTCCCACCTTTAGTAAGTAATAACAGCGTGTCAAATTGCGCAAATAACTGTGCAGATGGTTGATGGATGGTCACCAGGATAGCTTGTCCAGCTGCTGAGAGCTTTCGAAGGAAGCGCACCGTGTTGTAAGCAGCCTGGCCATCGAGTCCAGAAGTCGGTTCATCGAGAAAGATGAGAATACTGGGCTTCGCAACCAACTCAACAGCGATGGTGAGACGTTTCCGTTGTTCGATCGACAAGCCATTTCCAGGACGACCGACAAGTGTATGTTCGAGATCATTCAGCTCCAAAAGATCAACGATAGTATCGACATAGCGCAGCTTTTCTTCGGTGGGTACATCGCGAGATTGACGTAACAAGGCGGAGAATTCGAGTGCTTCGCGAACGGTTGCTAAAGGCTCGTGGATATCCAATTGCTCGACATAGCCAGCTGATCGTTGAAATGACACAGGAATAGGTCGTCCGTCGACTAACACGGATCCATGGATCGATCCTTCTGTTTTGCGTTGAGCGAGGACGTCAAGGAGAGTTGTTTTACCAGCACCGGAGGAACCCATCAATGCACCGAGCATACCGGGTTTGACGTAGCCTTGCACGTTATCGAGAAGTACCCGGTCACCGTCTGAGGTTTTGACAGTGTACGTCAAGTTCTTCCAAGTGAAGATACTCTTGTTGCGCATGAGGTTGGTATCAACCTCCCCATCAGAAGCTCCAGATCCATTCTCAGCGCGCGTCTTCTCAGTCGGTGTTTCGCTGTCCTTGGAGGGCAAGAGATGTTTGGACTTGTGCTGTTGTTCCCGAGGAATGAGTAGGTTTCGGCTTCCTTCGCCGACTTGCTTCCATCGCGACGTAAAGAAGATAGTCAGACCGACGAAAAGGATCCACCAAGCGCAGTTGATGCCAAAGTTGCGCCATATATGGCTGTGACTGAATGACATGTGCGAGAGGTAAGCGTCGCCTGTGACAAAAGCAGCACCGGGTTCAGCGCCACCCACGCCAGAACACGCCTGTCCTCCAATCCCGCCGGCATAACCAGGGCCATTGGGGATGAGGTAAGGACCGACACATGGAATCTTTTGATCATGAAACTCATTCCCAAGAAGAGCTTCAAAGCCGTAAGCCATGGGGTTGATCCAGAATATCCAAGACAGCCAGGGATGCATCTCAGGCTTGATGATCATGTATCCCATGTAGACAAACAGCGCAACGATAGAAAGACCGGAAACTTTGGTAGCGGCGTCGAAGGTTGGGAAAGCAGCGCCGATGAAGCGGAAGAAGGCTGTCATTGTCAAGGCGGTAACGTAATTGGTGACGAGATATGTGAAGAACGCACCGGCAGTAGTCTTGAGGCCAACGAGGAAATAAAGAACAAGACCGAACTGAATGACTTGGAAAGCCAGAATGGGTAAATCAGCGACGACCTGTGCGATGCAAACAGCCGCTGGGTCATAAAGTGCAAAGGACCGATGCTTCGCAAGAATAGGTCTTCCCGTAAAAGAATCCGTGACTTCTGACAATGCTAAAAGCGCATTGTACAGAATGGAAAAGAACAAAGCACCGCCTTTGAGGAAAAGACCAGCTGAGTTATCAGGCGCAGAGTAGAAGAGTGAGCCACCGAGAAAAGCCTGGATGAGAGTTGCGCCCTGCTTCATGAAGAGCGTTGACTTGTCGCCCCACATAATCTGATACTGTCTCGTAACAGCGGCTTGAACTTGCATGGCGAGGTTCGCAGTGACGGGGGAGGAGGCGGGTACGAATTTCTGCTTCTCGCGGGATACCATCTCTTTGAAGATGGCCGTGTTCTCAGCTGCTTCGTCACTGGTAGGATATCGCTGACACTCCTCGATCATTCTCGTCTTGATGACCGACCGATCATACGCAGCGCGAACACCATCCGCATCACGAGGAAAGGTATTCTCATGCCCAGGCGCAACGCGCCTCTCCGTCGGAACAGTAACACCTGTCAGAAAATCACCCCTATTCGATCCTGAATCCCTCACGAATCCAAGATCCTCCATGAACGGAACAGCATCTCTCTGCGGCCCATAAAAGATCTGCTTCCCCTCATCAAGAACAAGAACCTTATCAAAATGCTCATAAATCCCATTGCCAGCCTGATACAGCGTCACAATCGTCGTGAGCCCAAGAATGTCCGTCATGGCTCGTATAGCTCTAACCCACTCCAGCGCAGTGCTGGCGTCAAGACCGCGAGTAGAGTTATCCCAACAGAAGACACTTGCTCGCGTAGTAAGACACTCAACGATCGATACGCGTTTGCGTTCTCCGCCGGAAACACCGCGGATAAAAGCATCGCCGACTTTTGTATGTGCTGTATGGGAGATGTTGACGGATCGAAGGAGGAAGTCTTTGTAGAATTGGGCGTATTCTTCGCGGGTCTTGATACCGGGGGGGAGATGGAAGGGGACTTTCATCCGCGCGGCGAAATCGACGGTTGCTTCGACTGTCAAACTGGGGAAGAAGATCTCCTCTTCAGTGTTCATTATGATTTGTCCTCGGTAAGCTTTAGCTTCTTCAGCAGACATGTTACCATAATGAACATCTCCTGTGACTTCCTCATAACCCCGACGATTATTCGCAAGAACACTCAAGAGCGTAGTACACCCACTCCCCGGGCGTCCAAGAACAAGCAACATCTCGCCGGGTTTGACACAACCGTAAGAGCCATCAATGATAGTCTTCATAGGAGCATCTTTAGCACTCTGGTGAAAAGGGTAGAATTGGGATACGACGTTTTCGTTAAAGGCTGCGTCGCTGCCTATGCCTTTGACGGTGAGGTTTTGCCAGGTTACGCCGAGTTTACGGGGCTTTTGGCCGATTTCTTCGTCTTTGTCGCGCATGGCTTGGAGTTCGGGTGCGAGATGCCATTGTGTTGTCGTGGTGGTCTTTTCGATTTGGTGTTTGTCGATGAGGGCTGGGGGAGGTTGTTCGGTGGCGGTGATGGATCCGTCTTCGGTGGTGGAGGAATTGACGCTCATTGTTACGGTTGAGAATTAAGTAAATGAAATAGCGATAATTAGACACTGGTACAAGTTGAATTGAGTAATAACGAGCGATAATGAACGAAAGGTGAACAGGAAATAACAGGGAGACAATCGCTTTCATTTACACCAACACAAAAGGCCAACACTATCTCTACCCAAGGCGTCATAAGCCTCACTGGCTAAAGCAATCCGAAACCCTCCGGACCGAGATATGGAGACTAAAGTTATGGATCAGCGTTGTAGTGAAAACCCTGCGGAAACGCCATTCATTATCAGGAGCGAGGAGTCCGACCGTCTCCCTCACGGCATCCTCAAAAGCTAAACCCCTTGGGGTCAGACAAGCGAGTCCGAAGCTGAAATGCGAGGTCGGGCAGCCAATGTAATCACGGCAGTTATCCCCAACCGGAAGTGTTATCAAGAGTGGATGCCAAGTGCCGGAGCGAATACTAATCAACAATTTCAAAAACAGACTAGCCTGGATGGATCTACGAAACCTTCCGCGGAGGGTTTCGTATATAGAGGCATTCTCGCACACTCTTTCCAAGGTCAACGGACTTTGGTTCTGTCCTTCAATCCGATTTCCATTCAATCTGCATCCACTGTACTTGTGCATTCATCCGCTTTTCCTATACCGATATACGCCGTGTTGATGATGGGCGCCTCCGCACCCCATCCTTCTCAGAGACGCTTCTCCTGCGACGTCTGCAGGAAGAGCAAATCTCGGTGTCAGCGAATAAGACCTGGTGATGAGAAATGCGCGAGATGTACTATGCTGGGTGTACATTGTGCTATAGGCCAGCAGAAAGTCCCAGGGCGACCGCGACGAAAGCAACCTGCTAAAGGTTCAACATCAAATGTCCAACATGTACCTGTCAATGCACCGAATCGATCAGTTTCTCCTCCACTGCAACAAAATGCTTCTTTCATGGATGATTGGAGTCCGTTTGAATGGACTGGCATGCTATCTCCGGGGCCGTCCCCTCCAGAGATCCCTACCACGACGATACAAGATGTAAATGCAGCATCGTGGAATATGGGATTCACAGACATCTTTGATCAGTCAAATACATCGTGGAACACAGCCGGCGATCTGGACTACACAAATACTCCATTATATACCGATCTGGACCTCGGTACCAGCCTATACACAACCGGCATGTCCCCAACTCCAACATTACCGTTGGCAATCAACGATAACTTCTCCCTTCTGAGCAATTGTCTAACTACACATCACCCACGCAACGCCGAACCTAGAGATTTCATGTCCGACCTATCCACAATAAACCTTGGTCTACACGTCCGTCTCGAAGCGATAAAGAGGAACAGAAAAATACTCGACTTTGACATAATGATCTATCAACACGGTCCATTGTTCATCGACAACATCACCTTGGCAGAATATGTCATCAAAGTCGCTCAAGAGTTTCTCTTCATCTTGACAAAGCTCTACAACACTCGACACTGCCCTGAACTCTTATTTGATTCACAACCGATGGAGTTACTCCATCCATGTCATCTGTCGTCGCAACTTCGAAAGCAGTCAAAGAACCTATTTCAGGTTTCATTACCCCAGCCTACCGTCACGTCAGAACCACTACCTACCCCAATTGCGTTGATGATCACAAGTATTTTTATCCAACTCATCACCATCTACGAGCTTATACTCGATAACATCACCACACGCGTCGAACGAATCGCCATTGACCCCATCGATCCTGTTCCAGGTCTTTTAGTCTGCGGCCGACCTCTTGAGAGACCTTGCACTCAGGGAATGATCTTTTGTGAAGTCTCAGTGAGTCTGATTGAGAATATCGAGCGTGTGTTGGGCGTTGGAAGAATACTAGAGGGCAAGGAGGTCGGTTTGTTGTCGCCAAGGCAGGTAGAGGTTCTCGGGAATGAACTGGACGAAAGACGTCGGGTTATCCCTGATCATGCTATGATGACGCCTGCCACGTTACGGAAGCTCTTTGGAAAGGTTGCAGATATATTTAGAAGTATTAGATCGTAGTCTGATTTGTTAGAGCGATGTTGCGAATGTATTACTACTATTGTTATACTTTGGTTCATTGTTACACTTCAATACATGCCTGTGAATTTTCAGGCGAGAGGTAAACATTCAGATAAAAAAATTGCAGAAGATACAGCGGTCTTCCATGGTCATCTTCGTCCTGCTTTTGCATACAGCTCCACTCACTGCCATTAACTAATTTATCGCATGAACTTTCAGTTAGCCTAAAGACCTGCCTGGCTTGGTCTTAAACTTCGTCTTCGAAGTATAAAAGTAGAATGAAACATTATTATTACGAACTATAGACCACCTATCGCTACGGTCTAACTCCATCTAACTAGCCTTTGGCAGACTGCCTTGAGCCCTCTTGTAAACCGCCTTCTTCACATCCTTGCTCAGCCCAACTCCCCCTTCAGAAATCCCATCAAAGATCTTTCTCCATCCAATCGCATTAAGAAGCCAAACAACATACGCATTAGCTCCCTGCCATATATACTCCCCCTTACTAAGAGCCGTTCTATTCTTCAACACATCTTTGACCACCAGCCGTGCAAACTCTTGCGGTTTCGTACCATCCTTCAGATGAAGTCTAGATCTCTCACGAAGACCTTCCTCAGCATCAATGAACAGGCTGTCGGGTGACAAGAGCTTCTTGTCAGTTGATACAAGCTTCGTTGCTACTACCCCCATGTATAAAGTGATTACCTTTATGCCAAGGGGTGCAAGTTCAAGCCGTAGAGTGTCGGAGTAAGAAGCTACTGCTGCTTTGGTGGCGTTGTACTGAGCGGTGAAGTAGTAAGGCACGCGTGCGACGATTGACGCTGTGTTGATGATGGTAGGTGTCGTTTTTGAACCAGCGACGGATGCAAGGAGGAGTGGAGTGAAGGCCTGGACCATGTCGAAGAGTCCAAACACGTTGGTGTTGAACATGGTCTGGACTTGCTCTCTGTCGGCTTCAATAGCCGGGGCCTCGTACACTTGAAGAGTCAGTAAATATTCTCACTAACAATTGACTCTGTGGACTTACTCATTCCAGCATTGTTGAACAGAATTTCCAACTTTCCTCCCGTTCGCTTCGTGATCTCATCTTTGAGAGCAGATATACTCTCTGATTTAGTCACGTCAAGTGTCAATGTCTCGATGCCTTTTTCTTGAAGACTTGCAAGCGACTTGGTAGATCGAGCGGTAGCGAAGACTCGGTAGCCTTTAGCTGCGAATTCTAGAGCGAGAGCATGACCGGCTCCGCCTTCTGAGCAACTACAAGCATGTCAGTAAGTCTCGGTCTGTGCACAAGCTCAAATACGAGCGTACCCAGTAATAAGAGCGGTGGGCTTGTTCGACATTATGGGGCAATCACAGGACGGTGTGACGATAAAAGGGGTTTGTTAGGTTCGGTGCAGGCCAGGTTCGCTCCTTGGCTAGCTGAGTATGTTGGAAGGATTAATTATACTGTGTAATATGGGTAGATAACTGGAGCAATGACTGGGATCTCAATTACATTGTGTTCTTATAAAGACTTCTATTTGATCTAGCGGTTGGTCATCATTTTAGCCACTGATAACCATTCAATTCTCTCCTCGGAGGCTTTAGTAATATTATAAAGCTTTGCTTCACAGTCTAGCCGGCTGCGGGCGTCTAAGTGCTCGCTGGGACTCAATGGAAAATGCAATCAATCTCGGCCTCCCTTGTGGAGAAAGTAGTTGGTTAGGCCGCTCAGTTAGGTGATTAGTGAACAGTCCGACAGACTAAAGCTGCGCTGGGGCATTGGTAATGCGAGCCGATGTTGTCATAAACTTTATTACAAGCCGGAGAAATAATTGTTCCCTGCGTCCTGTTTGGCATGTGTCTTAACCCAGAAGGCTGTGACGACGTGACTTCTGAGTAGCTTTGTCTAATAATGAGAGATTATTTTATTCTGTACGCAGTCGCTGTGGAGCACCAGAAATAGCGAAGGTGGAGGGATGGAGCTTCGCGCTGAAAGAAGCATCGGCCCTCCAGGAGCAGAAAACCTTAAGCTCTAAATCAGGGTGCTAAAAAAGAGTCGTCAGAATGCCTCCTAAACTTGGCCTAGGCTTATCCCAATCTTTTTATCATTTGGATCAAGGTCTTATCACCACGCTGCAAGGTATATCTCCTCAAATGTCTAAGAGCCTTACAAGTCAACTCCAGGTATCCGACAAACCCAATAGTAGGGTGTAGGTTTATACAATTATTACGATAGTAACAGCAATGCGAATTGGTGTGCATTTTATGTAGCCCTATCCAAGTTGCGAAACAAGAACTCTGTCACTTATTTGATTCAAGAACTTATGTTCTCGGTGTTCGTGGTGGTGTTTTTATCAAATAATGCAACCTAATGTTGCACTTTGGTATGGCATGAGCATGATCCGGTGACCCGGTTGGTCGTGAGAAAGCGAATATACTGGACTTTGCTGGACAGGTCACATCAGGCTGTCTATCTAACCGGGCGAAAGATGCAAACGCCACAGTTAGTATTTCATGCAATTGGACATTTTCGCGCAGGGATTCTCAATTTATATGCAGACCATTTATGCAATGCTTGAAATAACAATCCGTGTCTCCTTGCTATTGGATGGCTCACGAGTATGACGCCAACAGCAATTTTCCGCTTTCAACCCAAGTGCTCTGGATCAGATCATCTCCTGCCTATATCCATACTATACAGTCACGATGGTTTGTCCAGTTTTAAGTTTTGCAAAACTCTATGGCATTCAGTCCGTTATCCCTAGGTCCCTACATTTCAGCTCTAAAGTATGTCTATTTTCTTACTTTACGTACGTAAGGCTGTTAACTTGTAATAAAGACATCAAGCTATGTGCTATCAGACCAAGGCCGTCGAAGCCTGTGACAGATGCAGTAGCAGAAGTGCACTTGTTACCTATGGACCTCTCACGCCATGCGGTCGACGTGGCCGCGGCCCTTTGACGCAGATTGACGACATCAACACCGAGGAGCCATGCTATGGAGTTGAGGTTTATGAAGAGGAATTTCATGTCGATTTGTGTCATAACTGCCGTATCCTGGAGGAGTTGAAGGCTCGGGAGCGGGAACGGCAGCAGGATAACAATACTGAGGATGAAGAGTGGGAAGACGTTTATATTCGCTAGTCACTGCACATTTTAGCATTCAGTTTATAGCTTTGATTCACAGTACCTTCTTCCAATTACTCACCTGCATCATGCAGCACATCAACCAGGGCGGAATACAAGTGCCCATCTCTATATAGAAAACAGGTCGACTTTTGCCACTTTACCACCAATCATCTGAAGTTCAAGCAACATTTCAGACAGCCGACACAGTATATATGTGGCTCGTTGTGGCTTGTGACAGATGTCATTGCTGTGAACGCTGTTGCCAGTGGCGCCATGATGCAACGCTAGATCTGATAACTAACCAAATCCAGCCTCGAATACCAGGAATTTGGGATCATGAGGCCACTCATGAATCAGGCGCATCGTCATTGTTTAGTATTAAAAAGGAACGAGCTGCCAAATTTGCACTGGCGGTCATTTTCTCTTCTTTTGTTTCTCATTCTGTGTATGTTGTTCGAGTTTCGTGTTGTATTTTGTGCATATTTCGTCATCATGGATTTTGAAGATACAAGAGCACGTATAGTACAGTACGAATCCCCAGTCGTCAGATCCGAGATCACAGTTGACTGAGCCGACAGAGCCCGCGAGACCGGCGAGTTTACCGACTTCACTTTGGCATGTAACGGGCGAAATATCGAGGTTCACAAGATCATCATCTGCAGCCAGTCTCCAGTCTTTCGAGCAGCATGCGCTGGTCAGTTCAAGGTGAGCAGCTTTGAGTTAGTGTACCGGCTTGACAGCCGTTGACTGACAGGTAAAAGGAGGCGTTTTCTGGTACATATGACTTAACTTCTCATGAACCGGACATGATACAGCTTATGGTGGACTATTTATATACAGGCGACTACTCTGCCAACACGAATGGGACAAACGAAAACGACACTCCATCAAGCTCCGCAGCTCTATCGACTCATGCGATAATGTATGCTTTAGGAGACGAATACGACATCAAAGGGCTTAGAGATCTATCCGCTCAGAAATATTCATGGTCTTTGGATGAGAGCCTAGACCTTGACGACTTTCTCCATTCAATCCCATTCGTGTATACCTTGACTCCGGAAAGCTCAAGAGGTCTCCGAGACCCAGCATTGGAGTTTGCAAGGAACAGACTGCGCGATGCGGGAGGGCAATCAGATATCCGAGATGCATTTGACGAGCTAGTCATTGAATGCCCCGAATTCTTGAAAGAGCTGCTATATTACTGCGTTCAAGCTCCGTCCTTTGGGTATTGCCCCTGCACTGGCCCAAGGGATAAAGTGCCAGTTGAGGCTGAAGGATATCGTTGCAAGGGATGCGGCAAACAAGGTGCAAGCCTCAACAGACCGGTTTAGCGAAGAGGCAGGGGTAAAGGGGTAGAGGTCTAGTTCTTTATGTGGTAGATCAAGTCAGGAGCGTAGCGACTTTACGCAAAGCCCAGCTCATAGGCAGATACATTACTCACCCTTGTCCACAGACTCTTCCTGGACCGCTATGAATCAAAAGTGTTGGGTTGGGTATATAAACTAATAATACAAATATTCTGCCAACAGGCAAATCTCGGGTCTCTCTGCCAGGATACCTTGCAAACCGTCCATCATCCTGATGAGTTTCGGCTTTACCAGCTCTTTATTACCTTTATTAATTCTTTCCTTAATGTAATATATATATATATTAGAGACTTCAAATTAAAGATAGAGTATTGAATTAAGCCGTAACTACTGAAAGAATGATGAATTGGTATGAATATTTCCTTGGTGGCTTTTGAGAGTGTAAGTTTAATGATAACTTTGGGAATGATCGCCCTGTGATTACAGTATCTCTTCCAACAGAAGACAATAGATGCCAGACTGTAACTAAGAGGATGCGCGGTTGCGATTTGGGCAGGCAATGGAATGCAAAACTTTCGTAGCTATAACTTGCCCATTCTACAGCGTCGCAAACCTCCTGCGCCTGAGGATACACTAGCCCTCAGAAAATCAGAACTGAGTAAGTAAAGAATTCCGATCTGTATACTCCAGAACTCGACCGCCACTGGAATATATGTGATGCAATCGGAGGCGGTTTGGGGTAGATCAAATGAGGCTATCACGATGTCGATGATAAAGGAATTTAGTGAACTCCGGCTCAGCGCCACATCTAAGGTGAGTTTACGGGCGGACAAACTTTGAACTACTGAACTGATGTTCTCTCTTTCTATTGAAGGTATTATAGATAATAGATTGAAGCTTATTTGGCGACACCAGGAGAAACACAGTCGTGAGGTCATAACGAGCCTGGCGGGGTCTTGGTGGCTTTTGGTTAATGCGAGCCAGCAGCCCAACACTAAAACTGAGATGATTTTACGGTCGGATAATTGCTCAAATATTAACTAAATGTGTTACAACTAATTCAATGTATTTTCCTTTATATTTAAAGCTCATTTGGTGATGCGATTGGTATTTTTAATTGGTTGAATTTGGTGTTACAAGTCTCTGGCTCAGATCCTCGTGGAAACGACATAAGCGTTTATTCTTTTCCCAGGATTCGGGAACATCTGGCATCTCATCAGGCCAATCAATTTCAGCGGTAGAGTCATCATGGTTGGGACGTTGTCCTTCCATTTTCTGTGGGGCTCGAGTCATGTCGCGCGATGTGCTACCTGCGCTCATGACTAATGTCAAGACCGAAGAGCGTGAAGCTTCGCCGGACTGGTAGACAGTTCGGTCAAAGTATTGCATATTGGTCACATTAAATGAAGTATTCATGTATTGATCATAAAACATTAAATTCTGATTCTCATGGTGTATCTTTGCACCAGGTATCTATCGTTAACCGCCCATCTAGAACGCTTCTATATATTCATCCATCTTGATCCAATTAAGCCATCTCGTGGTTCTTCTTCTCGCGCTCCTCAACGATGACATCGTTCTTCTCGTTATCGTAGGTGATCTCATCAACAGTAGGCTCCTCAGCCTTGGGGGCCATGATCTTCATTCCACCGCGAACCCAGTTAACAGCGACGTAACCGAGGACGTAGACAAAGCCGATAGTAGGGACGATGTAGGAGACACGAGTGCCCTTGGCATCAGCAATGGCTCCCTGTATAGGAGGGAAAATTGCTCCGCCTGATACACCCATGACAAGGATACCAGCAGCACGTCGAGTGTGGCGGCCGAGGTTCTTGGTTCCCATGGCGAAGATGGTGGGGTACATAGGAGCCTCGAAGAAGAAGACGGCGATGAGGATACCGACACTGGCAAGACCCTTGGCAGCAGCGCTGACGTAGGCAGTGAGAGCGATGGCACAGCAAGAGTAGACAACCATGATGAACTCGGGGCTGAAGATGACAGCAAGGCCAGTAGCGACGAATCGACCGACAGTGAAGGTGATGAGAGCGTAGCTCAGCATGGTGCTACCCTTGGCAGTAGTGATGTCACCGTTCTCGTGAGCGTAGTTGATGAAGAAGGTAGCAATGGTAACCTGGGCACCGACGTAGCAGAACTGAGCACCGAAAGCGAACCACATGTTGAACTGCTTCCAGATAGAACCCTGGGCGACGTGGCCAGCCTGGTCATCCTCAAGAGCAGCCTCGCTGACTTCGGGAAGCTTGGCGAAGAAGAAGAGAACACCGACAGCGGCGCCAGCACAGGCAACAGCGAGGTAGACATACTGGACGTTGGTGAGGTTGTTCTGGTTCTCGCCGGAGAAGAAGAACTTGGAGGCGATGAGGGGACCGATGAATGAAGCGACACCGTTCCAAGACTGGCAGAATTGAAGACGAGCAGATGCAGACTCTGGGGCGCCAATGACAACGGCATAAGAGTTTGCGGCTGTTTCGAGAGTAGCGAGACCACAAGCGATGACGAGGGTGCAAGCACAGAAGCCACCAAAGACAGCGCGACCATTGGCGTTGCTATCAGCAGACTTGGCAACAGGCCAAAACAGGACAGCACCAAGAGAGTAGAGAGCAAGACCCATCAGGATAGTAAGCTTGTAACCACGTCGCTTAAGAACCTCTGCGGCAATTGGGGAGAAGAGGAGGTAACCACCGCCAAAGTACATGACCTGAAGGCCAGTGGACTCGAGCTTTGTGATGCCGAGGACGGTTTGGAAATGCTTGTTGAGGACATCGAGAAGACCGTAGGAGAAACCCCAGAGGAAGAAGAGGGAGATGACGAGGGAGAGGGGGTAGATCAGCGCGCGACCGGTTAGGTAGCCGCCTGCGAGCTGGGGTGCAGCCGTGGGAATAGCTCCTCCTGCCATTGTGATGAGTGTGAATTGATAAGAGAAGAAGATGTTCTTGTCTATCAGATGATGGAGAGGAGAGTGATGATGAAAAAGAAGATATTCGCGGTGGTTCATGCTCTTCTTTATACAAATCTCTTCGCCCCCGGACTTGACCTACCTCTCCACACCAGCAGCTAGCTCTGTCTCCAGTAGAGTAGCTTTTCTGCTTGAGTAGCTAGCTTTTTTCTCTGCGGAGTCACCAGTGTCGGCGCGATAAACTCAAGCTACTGGAGTCTACTGCAACCCTACCCACTTCCCCAACGCAATCCCCAGACGCAAAAAACTTGGAGATCAATGTGGAGGGGGAAACTCTACTCCGCGTGTAAGCACTGAGAGAGCAAGGGGCTGCTCCACTTCTCCATAACCCCAACTTGTGCGAAAATTCTTGTCCCGCGGCATCGCCTAAGCCGTGTGGTGAAATCCAGACCAGTCTGGGGAAGAACCATAAAACAAGCTACAAATGCCCCCACCAACTTTGAACCACTCACATCATTCGTCTCCAACGCCAAGGGAGGACGTAACTTCAATGGGCTTAGAACGTCGAGGCCGTTGTGGAGAGGAGGTGGAGATCGGACCGACAATACGCCCGCTGTGAGACCTCACTTGATTAAGCTTAGTGACTGCCAAGAAGTCGATCTCCCGGTCTGTGATGATAGGTCTGGATGCGTGGGAGACTGCGTGGGAAGCTCTCCAAATGTGCTTACTCGGGTTAGCTAGCCTTTGTGGTATTCGGGCCTTTAATTTCGTACCAAGACCGCACTATCGACCGGCATCGGCGTTATCAACCTGATTTAGCAGAACAAGGCTGATGATGCTTGTCTCCTTTGGCCTTGGTGTTTTACAAAGGTGTGTCGTGGTTCATGGTGTCATTGGTCAAGCAAGTTCATGTTGGAGAAGTCAAAATGACATGATTCGACTCCCGATGCAACGGTAAGTTTGATGAGGCCTGTTGAGTCTCTCAATTGAGTTGTTTTTTGACTTACGTGCATGCCATAACAGGGACGTCTCCCTGGACCTTTGGTTTTGAGTTTCTCGGTTACGAGGCATCATACGAAATTGTCAAGAGCTACACTGACTCGAACGCCACAAGATCTCTTCGTAACCGGGCCGTTCGATGCGCATTAGTCTCACTAAGGCCCAAGTCCCCCCAACGCGAGCTGTCATTCAGTAAAACACGCGTTGATTTAATATCCCGCATGAGCTGAGGATACTGGGGAATGCCGGCTTAAGGGAAGTTGGGAAACTGGGGGGGAAAGGGAGGGGGCACTCTCACCCTGAATGTCTCATCATTTTTTCCCAATGGGGTCTTGGCGCGTTGAAAAGCAGAATTGGAGTAAAGACTCCGGAATGAATGCTGCTCTGCTCTATTTTTCGTTTAGATGGCTTCGAAAAAGCTTCGAATGCTTCTAGGCTAGAGTAAAGGACAATAGATTAGCCTGTTTTCGTCTAGTGATAAAAGTCAAGTGCCGGTTTGATTTGATGCCGGGCTTGGCCGACACGTGAGGGTTGCGAAATTGGTAGTGAGCCATTCCGTTTTGATGATGGCTTGATACGGTTTGATCCGTGGTGGGAGGGAGAGAATTCACCACTTGGGAGATAGATCATGATCCAGATCTACTAATCATCGAGCTCAAAACGTGCTGCTGCATGAAACGGCATTGCCCAATTGGATAGTGATTCATTTGTCGCTCCAGCATCGTATTATTGGTGATTCAATGAGTGCCACGTTTCTTACGTTGGTGGGGTTGGAGCTTGGGCCAATGAATGTGATTTCGCGCTATTCGCGCCACAGAAAGAGCTGAGTGTCGTGTGGATAATTATTCATCCTTACCTGCCTGAATATGGCTGTTGCGGCGATTCCAAGCTGAACGGTAACAGTTGAAAGCATATTATACCTAGCAGCAAAGTCATGTGTTTTATAAACCAGATATCAAATAGAAACATGGTCTGTCAGTTGTTCCCGATGCTCTCCTCTGACGCATCACTGTTTGTGTACGTCTCCAATGAGGTTTAACTGAGCAGGGCACTTGAGTGTTTTCCACGCACAAATCACAACAGTGATGTTGTATATTGGCAAATTTAAGCATTTATGACAAAGAGATGACCTTGTGACCAATTTCTGTAGCTTTTGTTCATAATTGACGCTTGCAGGCGGTACAAAATGCCTCCGATATTATGTTTTGCTCTTGGTGTAGGGTAAGATACACGTCATCAACCGATGTCCCCGAACTGCAGAGCCGATCTTCCGAGTTATATCCGCTGAATACACCGATGACCGAACTTTTAATGAAGAGTATAAGAAAGTCAGCACGCACGACACCAATGATGACAATTGTTTTTGGCATTAATTTTGAAGATTTACTACCATGGACGCTAGAATTATTCTTAAAAATGGCACCGTCTTGCAGCATGATGCGCAAGACAACGTTATTGCTCTTAGAAACACCGACATCTTGATTGAGGGTGATCGCATCGTTGAGATCGGTCATGATATTGAAGCAGAAAATGCCTCTATTATTAATTGCCATGGAAAGATAATTGTGCCCGGATTAATTAATGCCCATCATCATATCTGGCAGAGCCAACTGAAAGGGAAACTTGGCGACTCGACAATGCTGGACTACATGCTTGAAGGTCAGTGCCCTCCTAACAGACCCATAGACAAATCGCTGATGAGATACTAGCCAATCTCCAAAGCTTCAACTTCTCTCCAGACGATATCTTTTGGGGCCAGCTAGCTGGATGTCTTGAAGCGCTTGACGCTGGGACAACCTGCGTGGTTGACAATGCACACGGGGCGTCTGGCCCTGAACACGGCCCAGCAGCTTTGAGTGCGACTTTAGTCTCTGGTATAAGATCCATCTTCTGCCATGGCGTCATGCCTCTTCGTGCTGCTGAGTGGACCGAGTCTTCATTTGAGCTTGATCGTTCTCCTCAGCCTGAGTGGTTGCTGCCTCAGATGGATTCTCTTGCTGCAAAGGCGCCGTTTGGGAGCGACGAGAGAGTGCAATTGGACTTCTTCTTTGACAGTTACTTCTTGTCAGAGGAAGTCATTTCTGAGACTCTCAATCACGTGAAAGAGGCTGGAGTGAAGCTAATTACCAGCCACTACAGGCACTGGCCGGTTTCCAAGGGTAAGCAAAACCTGACTTCTCTCTGCTGAATATTGTGACGCTAACATATGCATAGGACAATCTCGAGTCCCAGAGCAATTGCACGCCTGCGGTCTTCTTGGCCCTGAAATCCTCCTTACTCATGGCAATGGAACAACACCAGAACAAGCGTCTCTCCTCACGTCAGCAGGAACCTATATTGTCTCAACCCCCGATGCCGAAATCTTCATGGCATCAGGTGCAGATCCAGTAGCTTTCAGAGAAGATCTCCCCTTGACGTGCCTCGGCGCTGATTGTCATTCATGCGGTCCAGTCAGCATGATGCACCAGATGCAAATGGCACTAGCGAGTGATCGAGGAATGCAAAACTCAAAGACCTTTGCACAAGGTCACTATCCTAAGAAGATGCGGGCTACGGTGCAGGGAGCGTTCAACCTGGCTACTATTAAAGCAGCCCGCGCGATCAACATGGATAAAGACATTGGGTCTATCGCAGTGGGCAAGTTGGCAGACCTGGTTATCTTCGACACGAGTTCTCCTTCCATCAGCTGTGCAGCTGATCATGACCCATTGACAGCTATCGTCCGTCATGCTGGAGTAAGAGAGGTTGAAACTGTTATCATTGGCGGCCAGATCCGGAAACAGAAGGGTGTTTTGCACAACGTGCACTTGGCTGAGGGCCGTGAGGCGGGTTTCGATTTGAAGCATGAGGTAGTCAACTCGAAGGAGGGTTTATCATGGGAAGAAGTTTCAAAGGAGTTGTCCAGGAGTCGAGGCGAGATCCAGGAAAAGATAAACAAGGTCAATAAAGAGCTGGCTAAAGAGAAGCTTATTGGAATGATGGGCGGTTTAAAGGACATCTTGGTTGACTAAGAGATCTTCTCTCTCGAACACCTCAGTGTATTATTAATGTATCTTAAGCTCGAATTCAACTTCTAGTACTGCCTTCCGTGAAATTTTTGACATAAATAAACTAACAAACTGTGTACTAGTGATATCTTCCTTGATAGCTTCTCAGCTGTAATATTGCGAAAGATCGGAATGATAATTGGATTAAGATAGAAGTAGCACATCGTTGCAACATCGCTGCCACTTGAAACAATGCAACACAAACTCGCGGACAACATCAAATTGACGCAGCTGTTGTAGTTGATCCAGGACTTATGCTACTCCGTACTATTTGTCTAATAAGGTCCACACTATTATTGGTCAAAAAACTCGGAACAGCCCCACAGTGAGATCGTCATTGCAGGATGCTCACTGAAACGAACCGGATCCATTTATCAATCTGTCATGGCAAATTATTTTCTCGTCAAAGCCAACGAGTTGCCCGCTCGACTCGACATTCTTACTATCTCTACTGTCTAAATAACAACCTCGGCCCATCACGTACAATCCTTCCTTCGGTACAGCCCCACATATGCCTCTACTGACCACTCGCCACCATGTCAAGACGGGCTGCCGGACCTGCAAGTGCGTTACCCTGGCTCCCGCTAGTTATTCCGGGTAAACTTGGTACTGACTGCTAGAAAAGAGCCCGAAAGATCAAATGCGACGAAGGCAAGCCCTCGTGTAAGCGTTGTCTATCGTCGCGCCGGGTCTGTGGCGGCTACCAAGGCACGGCCGCTGAGTATAGCCTGACGTGGTACCGACCAAACCAACTATCTGCGCGCGACCAGAAAGAAGGTAGAGCGTTCCAGTTCTTCACAGAAATGGTTGGGCCAGTTCTCTCGGGTCCTACAGACTCTTACTTCTGGACTCATCTGGTCATGCAGTTCAGCCACTTTGAGCCCACCATGCGCCATGCTGTTCTGTCTATCAGCTCGCTCTATGAAGAATTTGCCAGAGGCTCTCGTATCACTCGGCAGGTTTGCGGCAGCACCTTTGCTGTTAATCACTATAACTCGGCTATAAAGTATGTCAAGTCAGCCAGTGACGAGCAAATGATACTAGTACTCTGCGTCCTTTTCATTTGCATCGAGTATCTACAAGGGGACTTCGACGCCGCTCTGCAGCACTGCCGTCATGGCATCATGATACTTAACAACTCTTCACGTCCGGAATGGATGTGTCAGTATCTCGTTCCCATATTCCGACGTCTGAGTATAACTCCATTTTTCTTTGGCGGTGTCAGACCTACGCGTCTCCCGCAGCTTATCGGATTCGAGACACCAATGCCTTCAAAGTTTAGCGATACTCGAGAAGCGCAGACAGTGATTGACGATCTGATGGTTCGGACAATGGAGTGCCTGTATGATGGCAATGATGACAGGATTGCGCTGGCTACATTGCTGCATGAATGGGATTTCAAGATGAATGATCTAGAGCGTGCACTCCCCCCATCTGCCACACCGGATAAATACGCCATATGTGGAATGCGATTCAAACACAAAATGGCCAATATTTATATCCAACAGCAAAGCTCGCATACAGAAATGTGGTGGGATCAGCATCTCGATATTTTCCGGGATGCTGTAAAATTGGCGGAAGAAGCGTTTCTACTATCGACAGCACCAGGTCACCAACGCATACCGCAATCGAGTTTCAGCTTCGAAATGAGTTGGCTACCAATGCTGTTTTTCATTGTCCTCAAGTGTCGAGACTTGAAAATTCGTCATACGGCATTATCCTGGTTGGGACAGCTTGGACCGGCCAAGGAGGGTCTGTTTGACGTGGGGACTTTGTATAGAGTTGGAAGACGTCTTATTGAGCTGGAACATGATATATCACTTGACAATACCGATGACCCGGTCGGACTTGCGAGTGCGGTTGTACCACCGGAAGAGAAACGCTATTTCGCTATTCCGATAAAACACGAATTGGAAGTCATCTCCGAGCAGGACGGCACAGTCAGTTACAGAAGACAGGTTAAATTTCTCACAAAAGACATCGAGGGCAACGTAATCGCTCGAGGGGAAGATATCTATGATGATAAACCTCGTGGATGCAACATGAAGATTCCACCAATGAGATGTGCATATCGCCTGTAGGAGGGTAGATTTTAAAGGCTTTGGAGTGTAATGTAACTAAAATTGACTTGAAGAATAATAACCCAGATTGATCACTTTGAACTGCATTACGTACTCCTTGCCACATGTATCGGCCCTGATTCGTTTCAAGCTAACTTGAATCTGCCGGGCGGTTCATGCTAAGCCTCCATATTCCCCGGAGGCTCAACTGTGGGGCTGTCCCGAGAGTCGTCTGAGCTTCAACTATAAGTTGCATGATAGCTCAACAATGGAGTCTCGATATCGACCATTCAATCTCTTTTAAGCGTTGGTCGCTTCTATCAAACGGTATTTGATTTGACCTGTACCTGTCTTGGCGATACTCTAAATCTCCATGTCTTCTACTTTTTTGTTCCTCGGCGCCGTACTCTCTGCGGCAGCCGTGCAGGCCGCGTCTTTGAGAGACATATGTTCCAGCGACTACATTAAATCAGCTCTTCCCGATGACGACTTCCTATCCGGTATCACCATAGACTCGTCGTCGATTCAGACCAGCCTAGTCTCCAATGCCAGCTTTCAGTCCGAGTGGTACCCCTCTGCCAGCGCCAGCTACTGCAACTTGACCTTTGCCTACTCACACGATGGTATTGCCGATGATGTGGTACACGTCTCGTACTGGCTTCCTTCTCCAGACAAATTCGAGAACCGCTACGTATCTACCGGTGGCGGTGGTCTTGCCATTAACTCGGCAGGCCAATATGCTCCCTCTGGACTGATTGTCGGTGCCGTTTCTGGCATTACTGATGGAGGATTTGGATCGTTCAACACACAATGGGATGAGGTATTCCTTCTAGCCAACGGTACCATCAACTGGCAGAGCGTCTACATGTTTGGCTATCAAGCACACCACGAGCTTGCGCTACTCGGCAAGGAATTATCCCGAAATCTGTACAACGTTTCCAAAAGTTCAAAGGTCTACTCATACTACCAAGGTTGTTCCGAAGGTGGTCGTGAGGGCTGGAGTCAAGTTCAGCGGTTTGCCGATCAATTCGATGGCGCGGCCATTGGTGCCCCAGCCTTCCGTTACGGTCAACAGCAGGTCAACCACTTGTTTGGCAACGTCATCGAACAGACTCTGGATTATTTCCCATCTTCGTGTGAGCTGGAAAAGATCTTGAACTTGACTATATCTGCATGCGATGTCCTGGACGGAAGAGAGGATGGCATTGTTTCGCGCTCGGATCTGTGCAAGTTGAACTTCAACCTCAACAGCACAATCGGGACACCCTATTCCTGTGAAGCCTCAAGCCCCAGTGGTGGACCAGGTGGATTACGCGTTCGTCAGTTCTCTCGGCCATCTACCCCTGCTCAGAATGGGACCGTAACCGCAGAAAGTGTCGCTGTGGTCCAAACGTTCTTGAATGGCCTTCACGACTCTAAGGGACGACGCGTTTACCTCAACTATCAACCTGGATCTGCGTTTTCCGATCTCGCCACCGCCTATGACGAAGAAACCGAGAGCTGGGGGTTGAGCATCAGCGGTCTCGGCGGTGAGTGGGTTGAACGCTACCTGTTGCTCCAGAACGCGAGCACCCTTCCCAGCCTGGATAACGTAACCTACGACACACTTAAGGAGTGGATGGTGTATGGCCAGAACAAGTACGCAGACTCTCTTCAGACAACTTATCCCGATCTCAGCGACTTCAAAGCTGCAGGCGGCAAGGTCATCCATGTCCACGGCGAATCAGACGACTCCATCCCGGCTGGCTCGTCAGTGCACTACTATGACTCTGTGCGCAGCGTCATGTTTCCCGACAAGAGCTACAATGAGAGCGTGGCTGCTCTGGATGACTTTTATAGACTGTTCCTCGTCCCTGGTGGAGCCCACTGTGGAAGTAACTCTAACCAGCCTGGTGGTGGTTGGCCCCAAACTACACTGCAAACTGTTATTGAATGGGTTGAGAAGGGTGTTGCTCCCAAGACCCTGAAGGGTACTGACGACATTGACACCATCTGCCGCTGGCCTCTTCGTCCCCTCTGGTCCGGAAAGAATTCTTCGCAAAGGTGCGTGTACGATCAAAAGTCACTTAATACCTGGACATATGACTTTGATGCATACAAGCTTCCCTTGTACTAGTTGCTGGTCAAGAGGCGGTCTGCTGCAAATCTTCATTATACACACAAACACACACACATACACATAAGTCTATTACGCCCGGTAGGCCACTGCCTAGAGGGCCCTATACGCTAAAAATATATACATTACGTCAATAATTGCCTTGATCTCGTCACGCCCATATGGTTCTTGTCTTGTTCTTTCTAGCCTGATTATCACTTGTCTTTTTAATCCCCGTAGGTATTAGTAGTAGTAATTCGAAAGCTAGTTTCCTCCAATTTAGCTCCTATCGTCGGCGGCTGAAATATGTTACTTTATATATATTTTTCATCCAGGGGCCGGAGGCTATCCAACCCAATGTCATGTACAGCGCCACCCAAATTAAGCCCAGTCGACTGGGCTTAGCTCTCTGCCATCTCAAGGTTAAGATGAGCCAGCACCTCGCCCTCACCAAGATAGAACATCCAGTAAGACACTGTACCATTATGGCTCAGATCTGTTTGCGAACACGTGTGATCCTCTTGAACTAAAGATCGCAGTTTTCGTATAAGCGGAGGAACGTTATCGGCTGGACCATAAGCGTGTTCGAGATTAGACCAGTCAATGTCGCTGAGGCCAGCTAAAGGGTCTTGATCATCCACCAGTTTGCGTGTTCTGGAATTGTCTGGCTGTCATTGTTGAGCTATTCCACGCACGTTTCTTGCATGCAAACCGACTGGGTCGAGATTTTCTTGTCTTATATCGCAGACTGCTTGGGCAAGTGTCTACTGCGTACTGATAAAGGGCGGAATGAGCATCTGAAGCGCGGAACCACAATCTGACGCTAACGTGCCGAAGCCGAGATTAGCTCCCTCCAGTCAGCCCAGTGCTTTCGGCTACTCAAATTGGAGGCATGACTCTACTTCTGGCTGGGCGTTTTTCTTGCCTTTTGCACCGTCAGCCATTACACTTACATAGTCTGAGGCCGCCCATTCTGCCCATTACGGCCCAGGCAGACAAGACCACATTGACCGGTGGACTGTTATATAGCATTGTAGCGCCTTTATTTATTACTTTATTACCTGTATCTTGGTGACGATTTGTCGAAAGGAAAGCCACGCCATAATATTAGACGACCCCCATAGCCTCATCACTCAATTACACACCACGCTGAGGTGACAAACCCCCTTTCCCACTCAATTCATTCATAGTCAGATTTGAAGCCGATACCATGGATTTTCTGAAACGGTTATTTGGGAGAAACACCGATTCCAATTACAAGTATCGTGGCGCCAAACTCCCAAAAGAACCCTTGACGCCGCGCGAGATTGAGGAGATGCACAAGAAGCTGCATCCTGATACGCACATAGACAACGCGGCGGAACAAAAGCCCATATTTGACCCCAGGGACTGGAGTGTGCCTTATACGCGATCGCTAGAAGAACAATTCTCTGCCACCGGCTCGCTCCAAAAGGCGCAATCAAAATCATTACTGTTTAGCCGACTGCCGCCAGAGGTGCGCATGCAGATTTGGCGCCATGTCGTGGGCAATCACAAGGTGCACCTAACTGTTCATCGTGGCAGACTGAGGCAATCTGCGTTTGAGTCGAACGGTTATCAATGGTCGCCGCAGATAGGACTCTTGAGAGTCCCACTGGTTTGCCGAGCAGCGTATGTATGCCCCAGATTAATGACATATATGCCCTGCCAGAGAATGAAGCAATATTGACTTGATTCCACCTTAGATACATGGAGTCCATCTCGTACCTCTACTCCGATAACACCTTCTGCTTTGGCTTTGGCCAGGCAAGCTCAAAGTCAGCGCTCACATTGCTAGACACAATGCTTTCCAAGCAGCACATTGCTTCCATACAACACATCGAAGTCGGATGGCACCTACTTGGTGGTGTGAGTCAGTACTACGACAGCCATCCTCAAGCCTGGGACTTTACATTGGATGTCCCAGCCCCCGAGACCGAAGCGCTGTGGAACAATGCCTGCGCTGAGCTCATCAAACTATCGCATGTGCGGACGTTGCGGATCGTGGTTTGGCTATCTGGCGACGGGAGAGCGCAGTTTGTGAAGAAGGAAAGAGGCATGCTTGCGCCGCTGTGTGTGATGGGGCGTTTGGAGCGGTTTGATGTTCATTTGCCCTGGGACCAAGATGATCCTGAGTTGTGGAAGGATGCACCGTTCAGGGTTTCCAGGCGCTTCAAGGTCAAAGAAATGTACGGTGTTAGCATTCCATTACTCGATGATCCAGCTGACAACTTTTACTGGTCGGGTTCAGATGCTCAACACAGGAGATATAGGTGAGCAATTAGGTGCCAGGTAGCGGAATGCCCATTCTGAAGATGATGACCTATAAAGGTTTCTGGATAGGTACTGCTGGGTCTGTAAAGGATTTTATGTGAATTTAATCGATTTAACCTCGCTCAGCTCATTTGCTTCCCGATTCATGAACGGAGAGGCCATGGTAATGCTGGGGATTCATTGTAGTGAGGCTTCTTTATGGTAATACAAGTCATGAATCTAGACATCTGGTCCTCCCTTCACTGGGCTTCAATCTCTCGTATATCCTTGCTGCCCTGACAGTAGAATCGTCATAGCGTCGCACCGGAAACCCACCCAAGGCCATCGACATACATTGGACAGAGATCATCGTGAGGCTCTGGTCGGATATCCAGACACATACAACATATCTCTGATCCGTTTGTAACAAGACAAAACCCCCTCTTCCAGTGTGCACAAGTCTTGCTCGCCGATGGCAGCATACCAGCCTCTATCTCTGCTTTCTGGCATCCCTCACAATAGCTTGGCGCATGGCGCTGCAATCCCGTGCCATCGATATACCGTGGGTAACGTCCATCTGGGCGCAATAGCCGTGAGTCCGCACAGGCGCAACACTGCCTCGGCCTTTGGTATCGGGTACAGTTGCGCGTTTTGTAGTGATCGCAGGCACGGCGAATCGACGATATGAGTAGAATGTGACATTCTAAGGTTCGCCATGCGTTTGTTTGTAAAGACGATAGCACATGCTGTACCCGGTGCAACGACAAAGTAAAGCTTCGGATTCCAAATGGAGCTCTTGACGGTAAAGTAAGGTTTTATAGACAATTTGTGTTGGCATTGATAGATATGGAATGAATATGAGGTTTGATATATTGATTTGTAGTATTGATCTGTGTTTCCTATTCAAGGGAATGTACTCACAAGGCGCCATGAGGCACCGCTTAGCATAGTGCCATATTAGACAATTGAGATACAGTCAGCAAAGAAGTGGGAATAGTGGCTCGGAACTCGGCAAAGCGTCATAATCAAGACGTCACCAATCCACTTTGGCCCGAAGGACCCAAAGCTCACTTACTCTTATTCCCAGCAACATAGATCTTTCATCAGACCTAGAATCTCCTAACACCGTCCCGCGAAATTGCGCACCTTCACCATGACAGACTCACTCAAGCCATATCGCATCCCTCAACTTGAAGGCGGCCATCGCCCAGGCTCCGACGCAATCTTCAACTCTCACAGCAAAGATGATATCCTCTCCGCACTCAAACAATGGAATTCCCAGCGTATTCTTCTAGTTCACAGCAAAGCTCTCGCCAAAAACACCTCTGTAATCTCCGATGTAAAAGAAGCTCTTGGCGACCGTCTCATCACCGCCAAAGAAGGTGTTGGATCACACTCCCCATACGGAGATGTCATCGACATCGCCCACCGCATTACAGAGCACGATATAGACTGTGTCATCAGCGTTGGCAGCGGTTCCTACTCTGACGCTTGTAAAGTCGCACGTTTAATGTCCGCTACCCTACCCAAAGGATTCGGCGAAAAAGACATGGAGGATCTTCTTGATCAAGAAAAAGGCGTTGCGCCGCAGGATAAAATAAAGAAAGCAGATGGCGTGAAGCTGATTCTTGTGCCTACGAGTTTATCAGCGGGAGAATGGAATCATACAGCGAGTTGTACAAACAGCGCTGGGAAAAAGCAGCATTTCTCACTTCAAGATGGTGGTGCGCCGGATTTAATCCTCATGGATCCGTGGGTCGCAAGGACATCGCCTGAGAAATTGTGGTTGAGCTCTGGAATACGTGCTGTTGATCATTGCGTTGAGACATTATGCAATCCTGAATGCGCGAAATATCCGGACGTACAAGTATGGTGTGAAAAAGCACTACGAGACTTGTCAAAGGGGTTAGTTGAGTACAAAGAGGGATTGGGGAGAGGAAAAGGAGGCGAAGATGAGCTTGTTCACGGCGTGAGCAAGTGTCAAGCCGGAAGTCGAATGGCTCTTATGGGGTTTATTATTTATAGAGTCAACACGGGCGCCAGTCATGCGATCGGTCATCAGCTCGGTAGTGTTGGAAAAGTTATGCACGGTATTACGAGCTGTATTATGCTTCCGCCTGTGCTGCGATACACCAAGGCGCGAAACCCCGAGGCGCAGGCCAAGATCGTGAAGATGTTCAATAAGACGTTGGGATGGGATGAGACGGAGGCGGGAGATTGCGTCGCTCGATTGGTCAAAGTCACGGAGCTGCCGAGTACGTTGAAAGAGGTCGGGGTTACAAGCGACGAGCAGATTGAACAGATCATCGATAAGACCATGACAGATGTAATGTTCTCGTTTGGCAAGGTGTTGACGAGGGAAGAAGTATCTGAGATTGTATACTCGACTAAATAGACCTTACACTGTGTCCATAAGTAAATATCGGACAAGAAAGTAGAGTAACATAGCCAACGCAAAAAGGGTATCCTGACAATCTAGGGGTATCACTAAACAAAAACCAATTATCTCGCCTCTCCATACTCATCCAAAGGCCACCTCAACACAAGTTTCTGCATCCAAGGCCAATACACCGTCTTGGCCCAATTCTGCAGAATCTGCAGCGCATACACGATCTTATAAACACCCATCGAACTCGCCGTATCGCCGATTCCATAGAACCTTGCATTTTCTTCATCGGCTTTTGAAACGCTGAGAAACCAGTTGTGTTTGTAGATGATGATCCCCGGGAGGAACTCAGGAAGGTCATATGTTGAATGGTCTATAAAAGTCCAATTTGGCCATCTGATATCAGCCCTCTCTCTCAATCGCACCAGGCGTTTGAGAAAACCCCAATGCGCGGCGAAGGCCGTTCGCACGCGCTGGAGCTCGCGCTCTGTGTTCTGCGGTAGAGTATGGATGTGGAAGGCTATCGGTCGCTGGTATTGGAGAGACCTCAGGTCGATGTGGTTGAAGATGTTTCTGTAGAGCTTCTTTTGGAGGCCAATGATGGCAGTTGGCATCTTGTCGCAGGTTGGGTCTATGTAAACGCAGAAATCGGGGGGTTGCGGGTTGTCCGGGTTCGTATGGTATTCTGGAATGATAACACCATCGGCGCTGAATACGCAAGATCAGTATTGACAATGTGACGGAGGAGCAGTACTCACCTGCATCTAAAATCGACAAGTTGTGGCCTCCTGCAGGTATGTTCATTCCTGAATGAAAGCTCAAGAACCTTTTGAACAACCTCCATATTCCACTCGTTCGGCATAGCGTCAACTCTGGTGCAGAAAGAAGTCTGGTACATGACCTTTTCAACACGTTCGGGACGAGGTGCATCGCCTAATTTATGGCGCTGAGTACAGTAGTGCACATCGCTCTCATGACCGCCTCGCGCCCAAGCCATGTCTTTCCATGAAGGTACCGGGCTCGTTGCAGCCATAATGGGTCGGAATTGGGAGGGGAGAATACCGCGACCGGCGTAGATGTCGTTGGTGCGTTTGAGGAGGATCGTTAACGGCGACGGTCGGGGTTGAATATTGGGCTCGACGTTTATCCTTCGTGGTAATTGCATAGGCATAGGTTCTGTGACGGGCTCGAGTTTTACTTCTGGCCATGATACGGGTTCAGTGTCCGGTTCGACCTTTATCTCTTGTTGGAGTAGGTGTTCCCATGTCGGCGCAGAGGATACACGGGATGGCGTTGTAGCGGGCTCGAGAACTGGCTCGACTCCTCTTTCGATGGGCCACCGTTCAGACTTCCCTGTAGCGTAGCTAAGAAAGTTATAATACTGCTGTTGCGACTCGGAGGACACTCTGTTGTTGGAGGTTGCTCGTTTCTTAGGGGCCCGGTACGAAGTGCTCCTGACCATGTTGATCATGATCTTTTCGATGTGAGGAGGATACTGGGTGTGCTTCTTTTTAAGATTGTATCCCGGATCGCCGGGTCGTGGTTCGAGCGTTCGTCTTGTTTCGCGCAGTGGTGAATCGACTCGCCGGCGTTTCATGGGATTCGACGGGACATCGCGGTACGGTTCGGGAATTGGTGATGGGTCTTTGATGGGTTCTTTGATGTTGCCGAGCCAGATCTGGATTCTTTGATCGAGAGACATTTTGGCGATGCGATAGAATCGCCAGCGACGTTGTGTCGCTATCAATTGCTGTCGATGTTTCGTGCTGAGATTGTGCTTCCGGGGGATTTGACCAAGCAACCCAACTTCTCCGGGTCAGCATATTTCCGGCCACGGCATCACCGTTATTGGTCTGATTGAACATGGTCTGAGCATCGATTACCGAGGATGTAGAGATAACAAGAGCCGAGTTTAATTGTAGTGAACAGTCTAGTTTATCGCATGATCATCAGGATCTTGACTTGACCCATTTCTAGCTGTCTTCGATTCATCAAGGGTCGTGGCCTTGGAACAGGCTATCGCATGTCACTGAGTGAAACGCCCCAGTTGGTGTACCCCACTGAGGGCCGACACTGTCTCAACTTACAGGGCCTGGCTTGCCTGGGAACAAAGCTTTACTGAGGCCCAGGGCGTACACGCTGCGACATGTAGTGACCATCCTCAATACCTACAGATGGATCGCTGGATGACTGTAGAGCCTACGTTGATAGTGACAAGCCGCCTCATCAAACGCGTACCTGTTACGTCTCAGGCCAAACACTCTAACCCTCGAATCTTGGGCGGTTCGTCAGCAATCAGATCCAAGATAAGTAGTATCCGGAATTCCATCAATCAAGATACCCAAAACCCCTCCATCTCCCCCCAAACACGTCATGAAGCTATTTAGCCGGTGCAGATGGTGTAAGATTAAACGCGTCCGTCAGCAATAGGCGCATCTCAACATCGCAGATCCTTTTCAGTTGACAATGAGACATAAAGCCTGGATTGCCCTGTCTTTGAACTCCAAGTGTGATCTCACGGGTTCAAATAGTTGAAGCTCATCGTCTTACAGCATACCGCCATGGCTTCTGAAGTACTTACTGAACGACCACTGGCCAACCCAGCCGCCATTGAAGTGAATGAGGCCACTCAACAATCCAGGCCGACCTCCATTCTGGAGGTAGAAGAACCTCGCGATGATGAAGAGAACATAGTCTATCCCACCGGTCCAAAACTCTGGTCGACTATGGCTTCAATGGCAATCGCATGCTTCCTCAGCGGACTTGTAAGTCATACAACGACCCCCCTCAGTCCCAAAGTCATTTGCTCACTCACCAGGACCTCACCATTGTCGCTGTCGCTGTACCCAGCATCACAGATGAGTTCCAAACCATCGCGGATATCGGGTGGTACTCAGCTGCATAGTACGACCCCAATCCTTCCCGACTTCAAGATCTCAGCTCTGACATTTCTCTAGTGGCATGACCCTCAGCGCCTTTGTCTTCTTGTAAGCCCCTCATCCCCCAACAACATCTCCACTGACAAAGCAGCTTCGGCCAAATCTATACTCTCTTCTCCATCAAAGCCGTCTTCCTAATCGGCATCGCAACATTCGAAGTCGGCTCTCTAATCTGCACCCTCGCACCATCCTCCGCAATCTTCATCCTCGGTCGCGCAGTCAGCGGCCTTGGACGAGGCGCCATCAACGGCGGTCTCTTCAAACTCCTTCGTCAATGTTTTCCACTATCCAAACAGGCTATTACTAATAGTTTCTTTGGCTCGATTCAGAGTGTTGGACTTATCACTGCGCCGACGATTGGCGGTGTGTTGATCGATGCGTTTTCGTGGAGGGCTTGTTTTGGTGTTAATTTGCCGCTTGGTGTTATGTGTCTTGTCCTAACGGCTTATGGAGTTCATGAACAGCCCCCGCGTAGTGATGCACCTGTTCTTACCCTGAAGGAGAAGATCAAGAAGGTTGATTTCTTCGGCACGTTACTAGCTGTACCGGCTATTACTTTCCTCCTCATGGCACTGCAATGGGGAGGGACAAAGTTTGGCTGGGGAAGCTGGCAGATTATCCTTCCTCTTGTTGTTTGCGCCCTTCTATTCGTGGCGTTTGGATACTTGCAGTATCGTCAAGGTGACAATGCTCTGTTACCGCCAAGGATCTTGAAGCAAAGGAGTATTATCGCAGGGATGTGGTACGGGGCGTGCTGTGAGGGAGTTTTGGCCGTGACTGAGTACTACATGTCTATCTACTTCCAGGGCGTACGTGGGTATTCACCGACAAAGGCAGGTTTGCTTGCACTACCTATGGTCGGCGGCCTGGCTATCGCGTTCATCATTTCTGGTGTTGGAACTACATGGATCGGATACTATTACCGTAAGTCTCCTCTCGGCTCTTTGAACCAATACTGACAGTCACCAGCATTCATGTTGGCTACGAGTGTCCTCACACCCATCGCATCCGGCCTTCTCACCACCCTCGACCTTGAGGAACAAATCGCCAAGGCCGTTGGCCTCCTCACCTTTCTCGGCTTAGCAGTCGGTCTCGGTCTTCAAGGTCCCCAAGTAGCCTTACAAGCCGTTCTCCCCATCGAAGATGTGTCTCTCGGTGGTGCAGTCATCACCTTTGGTGCGGGAATGGGCTCTGCCTTGTGGATCTGCGCCTCTGCAACATTATTCCAAGACCGCTTGTCAAAGAAAATCCAGGATGCTGCGCCGGGGACGAACACTGCCCATATTCAAGAAGCGGGTCTATCTAAGTTGAGGGAGTCAATTGGACCCGATAGGTTGAAGAGCGTGTTGTCAGGCTACGAGAATGCTGTTGTCCAGACGCTGTATATCCCATTGGCACTGGCGCTGTTGAGCATTGTTGGAGCGGTTGCTATGGAGCGCAAGTCGATTAAGAAGAAACGGTCTTAAGCAAGGGATGAGTAGACAGGGCCTTCTCCAGAAGCTACGTAAGCAGGGTTATTCCCGTGGCTCCATTTCAACATAATTTTTCAATATTTCAGTATTTTGTCTGAGATTATCACGTCATAGTCCAGTAGTGCTGCTAAAATGACGAAGAGGCTGGAATTTTCTCACCCAATCACCATTTCTGGATATGTTTCCGGATACCCTTATCCGCTGTATTTATGATATCATAACCGTTGAATAATTTGTTGAACCCCTATTTTGGTCCCTTAGCTTCCCCCTGACATATTTGTCCTGTCACACAGTTGAACAACATCAAACATAATCGAAAAGTTTACGATTGACTCAGTGACGCCTCGCAACGAACTCACTTATGGCATTGCCATACAGACCTATCAGGGCCGCCCCTGCAAAAGAAGGTACAGCTCTTCCGAGGACTCTGATTGAGCGAGCTGTGTCGAAGCGATCTGGAATCATCAAATCAGCCTGCTGGGAATGTCGGAAACGAAAGGCAAAGGTGTGGTTTCAGAAAGGTCAACCTAAGTATCCTGGACTGACGCATCAGGCAGTGCAATGGACAAAAGCCAGTTTGCGTCAACTGCTCGAAATACGACCGAGAATGCGTATATGATTCTGATATTAGGGAGTCGCGAGTCAAGGGCTTACAAAAGGCGAACGAGAAGCTTGAAGAAGAGTTGCAAGCTGCCAAGTTGCTACTGAGGCAGATGGCCAATGGCTCTGCTCATTTGAGAAATGTTGTGTCAAAACTGCTGGAGGATGACAAACAACCGACCGAGATAAAGCAGTTGTTGGAAAACGTTGAACGCAGCAACCTCGAGATTGGCGATGCGGATAATGGACGACTTTCGACCACATTGAACGACACAACACTAGGGAGGGTTGCCAGTGGCACTCCAGGGATAGGTGATCCGTACTTGTTTGCTGTGGAGGAGTCCGAGTCTCGCAATGCCGAGATGCCAATCGTGCAGCAAGAAGAGTCATCTTCAGATGGTGACACCTACATTATAATGGAGGCTGAAACATCGGCAGTTTCCACCGCTGCTTCTTTCATACTCTCTGATTCTAACTACTCGTCTACTGGGCTGTCACCTGAACATGCCCGAATCAACACTCCAGTATGAGACCTCAAATTCACTAAGCTCCTTCTTAAGCACTAACAACCTGCCCAGTCTCTTATAGACAGTGGCAACAACACTCCGTTGTATTCATCACAGATCCCACGTTCTCAATCATCAATGCTGTCGGCCAGGGAGGCTCTTATCGACCAGTTACCTGTCTCAAATCAACAGGACTATCGCGGGGATGTGCTGGCGGATACGACGAAAAGCAGAAGTTTGTTCTTCCAGCCACTGTTCAACCAAAACGATTACTTTCTTGCGACCTCCATAACTACACCTATGCCACGAGATATAGGCTCTACGAATCTGAGTGTTAGCAACGAGTATCTTGAAATACCAGAGAACATCACAACGAACGTGCAAGATGGCATCCCAAACAGCTATCTCTCAACGGAACCGAGTAGTCCAGTCTACGCAATGGAGGAGGTGCTTCAAGACACAGCGTTCAGAATTCACCCGAATTACAAGAACCACTTTGGAAACCTTGCACTATCGAATAGTATCAGAGCCAATGGATATCCTCGACATATACAAGACGCCCAAATACGCAACATCTTCGTGCCAAATTGGGCTGCCACGACACTCAACACCGAACTGGACCCGGGGGATATGAGCAACGCATTCGGCGACATTTACCAAAAGGCCACAAGTCTACTAAAGAAAGGCGAGCCTTCAAATCAAGTCATCGGTGACCATCCAAATATTGCGGCATTATACGATCAGGAGCAGTTCGACAGGTCGTCTTTGTTATCTCAATGGGCAGCTCGCATGGTTCATAGCGTGAAATGTCAGGGTAACTAGTACATCGTTCAAAGGATTGTGGCGGAAGCTGATGGCTGGCCTAGGATATGAATTTACCTGTTTTGCATCCATGAATGTCTTTTGGTACATGATGCGATGGATGATCGACCCATCACCAGAAACATATGCCGCGATGCCAGAATGGATCAGACCAACGTGAGACTTCTCCAATCCCTTGGAACATGACATTTACTGACACGCGGCAGGGCAAATCAGCTCTTCACGCCTCATATCAGCATGGCTGATTTCGTCCTCTGGCCCGCATTCCGCGAGCTGGTAGTGCAGTACCCGCAACTTCAAGAGCGTATGGCGTGGCTTGCGGATATGTCGATGTATATCAGGTGCGAGTGGCCGTATGCGCTTGAAGATGCGTTGAAACCGGACCCAATTAGTGGAACTGTTGATCTCGTGGATCTGGCCAAGGTATGTTTTTTGTCTTCTTGCCTGAATTAATTATACTGACCTCGCAGGAGCATATTTGGAACCTAGGATGTTGGTCTGTCGGGCCTTCATTTAGAAAGTTGGTAATGAACGCAGATGCGTACCTTCAAATTAGGAATGAATAAATTATTCACCAAACGAAGAAGCAGCAACAATTTAATAGAAGCGTTCCTGTGCATCTCAATTGGAATAATGTGTCAACGTAAGCGCTGAAAACGGATGCGAGCCCTGTATATACATTGTTTGCAGCCAAGTCCCCATCGAATCCTCTCACTACAGCAGGTTAAGCCTGTTTCGTCTTCCGTAGTATAGTGGTCAGTATGCAAGCTTGTCACGCTTGAGACCCGGGTTCAATTCCCGGCGGGAGAGTCGCCACCTGTAAAATACAGGGTTTTCTTTTTGCCCTTTTCAATTATATGCAAGTCAGTTAATTGCTTGCCATTTCTTTCTTTCTTTCGCATTCCTCCGTCATTTTTGTTATATCGTGGGTTGGACTTAGGAATATTTCCATTGCTGTATTGCAGCCTTCCCTCTGCCAGCCGCTAAGTGCTTAGCAAGGTGGTCTTTAGGCGTCATCATGACGAATATCACACCGCTAAATGCTTGGATAAATGTGAATATTTGGCCAAGACCACCTTGCGGTAAAGCAACTTCTTTAAAGTATTCTACAAAACGGACATCACTCAGACCTCTACTAAGAGTCTCGCTTACCTATAGGCCTTTATGCCAATTCGTGGCGTGAGTTTCGACATGAATCAACCTCCTGATACAATTCGACAGCTCATCCGCCGGTGGCTTACTGACGAAGAGACCGACAACATCTTGTCGAGGTTCCAAAAAGCCTGTATACCTAACCGCCAGGTGCTATGGAGCGGCATGTTGCGTGAATAGGCTCAGCAATGGGCTGATGCGCATGGTTTTTAAATATTGACAACCGCGCTCGGTCTACTGTTGAATTATGGTGACCTAATATCTCCTTATAGATATACCCCTCCGAGATATATTTATGGCGCTTCTATTATTTTTGCATGGTTTGTCTCCTAAGGTGACCTAGTGATAGTACTTTTGTATCCCCTACCCCTCCTTTTTTACCCTTCTGGACAAACATTTTATTAACTATATGAAGAGCCTATTATTAAGGGCAGGATGGGGAACCGGCCTGTAGGAAGGATTGACACGGCTCACCCGGCTATTAAGACAGCTGCCGACTTTATATATCAGATATGGCTATATGATAACACGTCGCTTTGGATAAAGACATTTGAATTTCCGAATATCGAGTTGGAGTGGCGTCAAACCAAAATACTTAAGTCTAATATACAGGTAAACACTTGTGGAGTGTGAAAGAGAGAGACGCAACTCTGCTCCTGTATACTAACCAGTCACCAGCAGCCAGGAGCGAACTTGAGGTCAACGCCGTCACTAACTTCGAATAACGCAGAGGCTATAGAGCCTTCTAACAAGTCAGTGACTCGTACGAAGAATATGATAGTAAAAGTAGGATAACAGAAGAAGAAAAAACCGTCCAGTGCGATAGCCAACCAAGGGAAAAAGCTAACTACCAAGAAATTAATGCAACGTGACACTTCTAGGGGCAAACAGCCGTTGGTCAAAACGGCAGGGACAGGCGATAAGCAAAGCATTGGGAGGAGCAAGAGGAAGAAAAGGAGGAAGAAGAAGAAACACGAAGTGGCATCTGGATTACAAGAAGCCCAAACTCAAATCAACAGAAAGAAAGGGCAGAAGAAAACGGTAACAAAAGCGAAAACTAAAGGCAGGAAAAGGGAGCAAAGGCTGGGGTGAAAACCATGTCTTTAGGGAAGAATAGTAAGTAATCAGATTATTAATAAGGTTTGTATACCTATACAAATCAGTTATTTTGGCGTAACTGTTGGATATAGGCAAGTGTTTATGCTGTCTACAAGTGTATTAAAAGGTGTTATTTTTGCTGTGTTGCCTAGACCTATCTTTCCGAGATAACGATAACTAATATCCAGAAGGAGGTTTTTCAATCACTGATGTCTGTTCAAACTCTTTTGTAACCCTGATAATCTGTCTTGTGCTCTCATCATCCCTGTCGCTCTCTCGATCCTCTCCAGCAGCAACAGTAGCTCTGACATCCCCGTCATAAATGGGATGGTGTTTCCCACGAACCTGGCCAATAGTGACGAGATTGATGTCTTCAGTGCCTCTGGCATATGAACTGTCGTCTTTGCGCAGCGCCTTGAGGAGCTTTCGAAGCATGGGCATTGAGCCGGCGATAATTCCGAGACTGCATTCCACGACTGTCCATAAAATGATGTTTCCGATGTCATCTGGAACATCGTCAGTTCTGAACCTTGTACCTATGTAGCCAAACTTACAGAGTTGATCAGAGGGCTGAGAATACGCTGGAGAGTACGGGAGCCGAATAATGGTTGCCACCGATGCCCTACGATGTGTCAGTGAGAACCGTCATGTATCGACTGAAGACTTACAAAGCGCCAATGCCCATTACCACATTCGCCATGATCTTCAGAGTCCTGTGCATCTGGACATTCCATAGAATGATGACCGGCACTATAGCAACAGACCAATCGACCACGATATTGATGCCCGAAACAACGTAGGTCAGTACTGAGAGGATACCTTGATCCAGACATGTTCCTGTACTTAGGTCCCACGATGCGCTGAGCGGTCTGCACCTGACTAGGCCGATAATTGTCGCTGTCAGTGTAATGAGGGCTGTCAAAGCTATCAAGCCCCAGAGAAACATCTTGATTCTATTGTTATCTGTTACGCGCAGTAGCTGAGCGCAGATGGATATCTTGATGAATAGGGAGCTGCTGACGTAGAAGATCTGCCAAAACGTGACGGCCTAAAGGCATTGTTAAAACTGGCATTACTCAAGCCTAAGAAACGCACCTTGAAGCCTTCCATCACCATAGCCGTGTTGAGCTTTGAGTCTGGTGTTCCAATACCGGTAAAACTGCCCCAGATAACAACTCCATTGTGCACCAAGTTGAGAGTCGCTCCAATGCACATGAGCCAATCTTCAAGGCCGAAACAGTGATGCGTCACCCTGACCCATATTCTCAAGCCGACAACAACAAATATCAGTGGCGTGAATATGATAGTGATAGCGAGAAGAGCTGCAGCAAGACCCGCCGGTTTGACTGCATGCCATGTCTCCGAAACATCTGCCATAATAGGCAGGTGTTATATCGTGAAGCTCGACTGCTTGACGTAGGATAATACAAAAAGAGAGTTTTTGGATGTCAGATATCAAAGGATACAGGAGTACTTAGCCATAGAGCTCATAAATCCGCGAGTAATTACCGTAGTCGGTTGGATGACCAGCCCTGTTGATGTGTCGAGCTTTAGCCAAAATGCTGCCAATTATGCACCGGAAGACCAGCATCAGTTCCCTGTGATGAGAATTAAAGTTTAATAGCTTGGAGGGCCAAGAAGAGGTCGATAAGAGAAGAGATAACAAGACAACGGTAAGTCGAATCAAGCGATCAATTCTTTTTTAATCTACGTTGCGATCTGTCTTGATTAACGGCCTATTGATCAAAAATACTAATTGAGCTTCCTTTGGGCACATTCGGCCTGGGAATCATTGATTCTGTCCCCAGACTGGATTTGAACAGATCTGGTACCCTTGCAAGCCACGAATCCTTTACCCCTGTATCGGGGTCAGTTGTCTCCCGGAACCAACGTGAGGGAGTACCCGAAGTGGGTAATCCCAATCTACTCGCTGGTTTGTGCACGAATGACACAGTATTTCGTAACAGGGCATGCATACGAGCGTCAGGGGAGCGCATGGGGGACTGACAGTATGGGTGTGGCCTGATGGTATGATCTGTTGGCTGGTAAGATACAGCCAGTTATTCACTTGGTATTGAGCGAGCGCCCTGAAACCCATTCGAAAAAACGTTTTGCTGCCATTTTCTCACATTAAAAAGGAGAAGGTGATGGCATCAACATATTCAAGCCTCAATTTGTAGGTTCAAGCCGAGAGGAGTCTGTGTCGAAGATCGACTCTAACGGGAAGTGCCAGATAAAATGTGACAGAGCTCAGACATGCAGCTTCAGAATGCCAGGGTCCGTTGACCACGAGCTGAACTCAAGGGTACTGAGGGGTTTAGCAAGGATACAAATGAAGCACGTCCCTCGATACGAAGTAGCCATCTTTGCTTTTGCCCCTCGCTTTGTTGTCTCATCTGTTTCTGCCTTCACTTGAGCTGCTCAATATGTCTGTCTACGACGTCAAGGGCAAGAATGCTATTGTGACTGGCGCAGGCTCTGGTATGCCATAGTTCCTTATCGTCTCGTCTCATCTCATTGAATGGACAATTGACCTCGCTCTAGGAATTTGTCTTGCCTTCGCTAAACAGCTTCTTGAAAATGGATGCTCTGTTGTTATAGCTGATCTCAAGCTCCGCCCTGAAGCAGAGGAGCTTGTCAACAAATGGCCGATCACTGAGGACAGCAAGCCCACTGTTCACTTCCACAAGACTGATGTTAGCGATTGGGCCCAAATCTCGTCTTTATGGGACGCAGCGCTTGAGAAGCTTGGACAGATCGACATCGTCTGCAATGGCGCTGGCATTTACGAACCTCCATCAAGCACTTTCTGGAATCCTCCCGGAGTCTCGCCTCTATCTGAAGATAAGGCTGACGGTAATCCGGGAGTGTACAAGACCTTTGCCGTGAACGCTTTGGGGCCTATCAGATTGGCTCAGATTGCTATGGACTATTGGCTTCTGAACCGTAACGTGCAAGGTAACCTCCTTTGGATTGCCAGCTGCGGAGGTTACCTTCACTCGTTACAGACGCCGCTTTACTTCGCTAGCAAAGCAGCTATTGTCAGTTTTGTGAAGTCACTGTCGACGGTACGCAAGCGATTCGGCATTCGGAATGCAGCTGTTTGTCCTGGTGCTGTATACGTGAGTGAATCCTCCAGGTGTCAACTGCTATTGAGATCTCGCTAATCAGATCCCCAGACGCCCATCTTTCATCCAGAGTATTGCCGTGATCGAGTCCGGCCTGATACTCTAACACTTACCCCAGAGCAATGCGCCAATGTCATGTTCCAGGTTCTAACTGAAGAGAAATACGGCGATGGAAACATCATTGAGACAATGCTTATCGGAAACAAAGAGAGTAACTCGGTCAGCGTGCGAGAAGTGCCTATGGAAGCGTTATATCCTACTGTTGTCGCCGAAGGATCGCATGATCATCTATATGAGGAGGAAGAAAAGTTGGCGAAACAGTTAGAGGCGAAGGGAATGAGAGAATGATGCAAACTTATTTTATGATAGAGAAAACATTGGCTTCTTTTGTCGCTCATGGTCATAACTAGTAAGCGACATGCTTACTGTTCGCGGTGTACAAGGCTTACTCTTGGCTATAGTGCATTGCGGATCTGAAGCGGATTCTGTGCGGACTTTATGCGGGTTTTAATGTCATATTACCTGAGTTTGTCAGCATAGATACATTGAGACGTGAATCTCGTTACATTAGACAGATCCTTCGACAAAGATATGACGTGAATAAGCTCGCTGATTTGTCATGATGGAAAGGGAGAATCATACGATAAAGACCTTGCCTCTGCTTCATAGGTTAGATCGTTCTTCCTATATCTATCAGGTCCTATTCCTTTCGGCAAACCACGAAACGAGACATCAAAATGAAGTATCGAACTCTCTCACTTTTGCTTTCAGCCTCATTCTTTGGAGCTACCCAGGCCCAAAACCTTTCCCCAGCATTGCCATTCTCAACAGATTTCAACTCATCGTTCTCTCTCTCCGAAGCCCAGATCAAAGAAGCCAAACTCTCAGAAACTGTGGCCAGCAGTGTCAACACCGTGATCAACTTTCATCAATCCAGTCTTGCAAACGGTGGTCCTACACAAGATGACTTCTATAACCTCCCGGGTAAACCAAATGACCTACAACCTGGTCAGATTCTCAAACTACAGGAAGTAACGGACCCAGCTCCATTCTCCATTGCACCTGGATCGTCCCTTAGCAGAATCCTCTATACGACTCGTAACTTTAACGGAACTATTATTCCTGCAAGTGCGTATATCTTGTGGCCGTTTCTGCCCCGTCAATTCGAACAAGGATCTGGTGGTAAAGCACCCACTGTTCTTTGGGCCCATGGAACATCTGGTTTCTTCATCGACTCTGCACCTTCCGCTCATCGTGGTCTCTACTACGAGAATGTCATTCCCCTTTCTCTTGCACAAGAAGGCTATGCAGTTGTTGCACCGGACTTTGCGGGTCTTGGGGTAGACAAGGCATGGGATGGAAGTGACATTCCGCATCAGTACTTTGCTACACCTGCTGGTGCACAAGATACTCTCTTTGCGATGGAGGCAGCCCTTGAGGCATTCAGAAACCGCCTCAGCGGTAAGTTCGCCATTATGGGCCATAGCCAAGGTGGTGGGATTGCTTGGGGTGCAGCGGAGGCGCTAGCCAAAGGAAAAGATACCAGTGGCAGAGGAGCTTTTAAAGACCTTCTGAAGGGATACGTGGGCACCATCTCGATTGCGCCCGTCACAAAACCTTTGTCTACTCCCCGACTCTTCAGCAGCTACAGTGCATCTGTGGCGTTGTCGAGTATCTTTCCTGACTTCAACCCCAGTCAATGGTTGACCCCACTGGGTGTTACGAGGCAAAAGTTGATGAAACAGATCGGGGGTAGTGTTGCAGTTGGGCAGCAACTATTCTTTACTGAATCACAGAGTACATTTGAGAAACAGGACTGGTATAACGCTTCTTACCACGCTGCTGCCTTTGACAAGCTTGGAATTGTCGGGAACAAGCCATTCGCAGGTCCTCTTTTGGTAATCCAAGGCTCCGAGGATGTCTTCATCGCAGCTTCGACCACCAATGAAACTGTCACGAGCACTGCCAAGATATATCCCAATAACTCTCTGAGTTATATCTACGTTGACAAGTTTGGTCACACTCCAATCATCTCTGGCGTGCGAAGCCTTTGGATGGCCTGGTTAGATGACAGGTTCCAGGGCAAGAAACAGCGCAAAGGGCTTGAGAGAGCGTATGTAAACGGATGGCTTGGTGGTGATAAGTATTTCTTCGGAAGTAATGGATATCTTCAGTGGAGTGGAGCTCCAGAGTATACCTATCAGAACCCTGGGGCAGTCTAGCTTGAAGTATTGTTCTGGTGGATATCAAGAACTGCTTCTCACACAACCAGTGTAGGTGAACAGCCATCACGAAAATTTCAGATAGCAGAAATTACGACTCGTTCAGTCACATACGATCAGACTTATCAGATAATTCGGGATCCCGTGTTGGTCATGCTTTCTGTTCATCCAATGTCACTATATGAGATTGACACTGCCAAAAACAGAGGACAATTCTTCCAAGCTCAGAAGTCAACCAACCATGCAGCAAGTGATTATTTTGCGGCCTCCGATTATGGGATCAACATACACTTCCAGCTCCTCACAAGGAACTTAAAAGTCTTGATGTTTTCAACCACGATGTTATGTCGATAACTACGTCAGAGACAATTGACATAACCTGTGAGGACATCAAAACCTTCCTTAAGCTGCCATGGTTTTCTCGACATTGGATCATCCAAGAAGCGTATAACGCCAGAGACGTCACAATTCACTTTGGCTGCCACCAGTTAAGTTGGAAGGACTTCTCACTTACTTTAGAGACACTATCAACCTCTCTCGAGGAAGATTGTAATTCGCTGCAGGAATTGTCGGCATACCGACTGATTATATAGTGAGACATCTCGAATTTTGATTCAGGGTTAGAAAGCATTAAGAACTTTTATGACTTCGCTGGGATGGATGGCCGAGACCGAATAGCGGCGTTATCGCAATCAAATCGTTTGCAATATTCGGCGGCGCGGTTAACCTTGGTGAAGTACTAGAGACCAATTGGGAGAACTATATATCCGATGTAGACAATCCCGTTGAGCAAAGATTTATTGTCAAATAAATGGCTCCCAGTTAAATATAGCCACTTGTCCTTCTCTAAAGAAATTCGACTTTAGTATATACACCTAGCCTAGGAATTATTCACCAATGTTTTCATTTAATGATTCGGTCAAGGATGCCATAGAGCACAGTTTGAAAGAACTCCCAGACTAAGTCTACGGTAACGCTTTACCACTCAGTTGTCTTTAACACTCTTTTAGAGGAAATTGGGTTTTAACTGTAAGTATAGCTGATATCAAGAGCGTCCAGCGTAAACAACCTGAATGATACCCGTAATTGACTGTATCAGCCCGAATAGAATAGCCAAAAATATGGCCGTAATTAAAGTCCACCTAGTCCACCATAAAGCCTCATCGCGATCATCATACCAGCATCTTTTAATATTCCAATTCCCTTGATTGTTTGAAATGTTAAGAAGATATAAGAGCTTGCTATGCCAGATAGGAAAGTCTTCATAGAATCGACTCATGGACGAGTTTGGATCGTGTCCTGCGAGTAATCTCTGCCATTCCTCAATAGGCCCATGACTTTGAAACCAGTCAAGGTAATCCTGCGTAGTGTATTTGTATTCGTTTAATGGGAAAAATAACATAAGTGATCGCCGTGTTTCTATTAGGAATTCCAATTTGAAGAAATTACCAGCCCTTTAGAGTTAGCATATTTGTTGTCTCTTTATGCAATATCAAAACTCAACTTACAGGATTTCTGATCTCTCTATATAGTGGAGAGCTTTGATATGCCGAAACAACATAAGAGTTCCGCTTTGGTAAGTCAGATGTTCATTCAGATAGTCAGTCCAACCGATTCTCAGGTTGGCTTTTCTCTCCAGGTCAATAATATTGAACCATAATGGTAACTCATTTTGCATACTCCACTCTCTCGACGGCGGCCCAATTTGCAGTTTATTTAGAGTCTCTTGAAAGCTTTGTGTGACTTGCATCTGCAGCTGGAATGGTGAAGGATGCGAGTAGGGGTTTTGGAACTCGACCCTAACCATAAATGTTAATCTGATAACCAGAATAATTATGTCCTCGAGCACCTCGGGCTCTAAATTGAACGAGGATAATCTGTCTCCGACCAAGGCTTGTAGGTCTGGCGCGGATTTATCGTGATTCTCATAGATGATACGGCGAACATCGAAAACATGTTCAAAGCGAAGCTGAGAGTATACCGGATTATTGACTCTAGATTCTCTTTTTCGCTCTGTTTCAATAAACTTGAAGTAGCTTGAAAGTTCAAATATATTGAATGCTTTGGAAGGCTGCCATATAGTCGTAATAAATTCTTTACTTTCGCTCTTTGACAGTGGAGCCGAGGCTCGGTAGAATGGAAGGTCATTTAGCCCGGTCATAATGATCGTCAAGACGTTCAAGGAAGCTTCATCGAAAATAAAGACGCCAGAGCAAGTCCCTTTACCAATCGCACCTTAAAAGAAAATTCAAATGACGACTGAGTGCTGCCTGGCGCAGTCACCAGCGGCAATACATGAGTTCCTATTCGCCAGAACCCAATACATGCATGCTATGTGGCGCAGTAAATGAGACTATGGTCACTTTTACAGGGGCCTTGAAACCACAAAATTCGTCAACAATCCGATCTTTTCCTGTCTCCAACATCCCGGCTGCCTCTTATCTCTACCAACAAACTTATTTCAATTTTGTTACTGTCCAAAATGCTGACTTGGAAGCTCAGTCACCTAAAAGCGTCTTTCAAGTTTAAAAAAAGGCCTACACCTGAAGGATCTTACATTGACGTAAATCACGTCGCTTTTTGGATCAATTACCATGATACGAACATGCTCAAAATAACTCCTCAACAAACGATCAAGAGAGAGTCAATTTCTGAATACGAAACACTGATCTTTAAAGACAGAATAACCCCAAACATTGGGTTTCATGCTACACAGGAAAACATCATTGGATGGTATCAGTGTCATTGTGATATTACCCAAGGCACATGGAATACATTCGTCGGAAGCATGCTGTGTAGATTGCAGACAAGGCTGAAAAACAAGAGAGGATATTCGGACCGACCCGGAGCGGGCCAAGGCTATACAGGAATCGACCCTTTATGGACTATTCGGGGCTTTTTTATCGGACTCAGTATCGACTACCATGCCCCACCCGCCTTTCGGC
>JABEER010000840.1:0-54295 GCA_014824405.1 Fusarium sp. NRRL 66896 | reverse complement strand
TCGTGAGATCGTGGGCTGGGTTTCTCTTTTGGGGGGTCTCACCAGGAGGATTTGAGCCTACGAAACTGCCTCAGCCCCGGGGACTACTAACAAGCCGAACATGCACCAAAACAGAGCCGTGCGACCCGAGAGCAGCCAAACAGGTCTGCCCGGTCAAAACAGCCCAACTGAGCCTACTAACAGGCCTAGAGTACCCATTGCATGGGCCATGACGCTCAGGCGCCAACACACGGCCCACTGGAAGTACCTATAGTTGCGGGTCATGGTGATTTCAATACCCAGGGAGCATGGTGCCAAATGGCGACACGGTGCCGCTCTGGTGCGTGGCGGGTACAGAAATGCCATGGGTATGCCACAGGGATGCTGGGATAGGCGCCCTCAAATTCGGGCTCGCCCCCTGTACTCACTCCACCCATCCCGCTTTTGGATAGCGACCAAAAAACGGCTTGATCCCCTCATCATTTGTAGCACCGAACAACCCCCATATCACCACAGACCTCAGCATCGCGCTGAATATATGCGGCCATTACATTCAGCCACTCTCACCCGGGTGAGGGAAAAGGTCGCTCGATGTCATGTTAAGAAACAGCTCTCACGACAGCACGCAGCCTCTCGACGGCCACAGAGACCAACAACACGCCAACATACTGTGAACCGAGACTCTGACACTGGGAACTAAAGAAGCTACAAAACGGTCGACATCACCTCAAAGCGCCTTGTTTACTTCGACAGCATTGCTCGCTATACCACTTGATGGGGCTGGACGCGCCGCTGTACAACATCCTCAGACGTCAACAGCTGTCTGATCAAGCACTCATTCATGGATGCGCCGGGTATGTCAGTTTTATTGCCCTACTCTGAGGCCTCCTCATCGATTCGGTCGCCGATGTAACCCATTAACGACGTTTGCTTCACGGGCTCAACATTACATGGCCATATATCTCGAATATTATTATCCAAGAGGATCCATGGACTCTTGGGACCCCCTGAAATGACCTTGCCGACTGATAGATTGACCAACTCACAGGTCCCCAAATGCGCTTTCATGCCCTGACAACTTCAGACAGCCTTTCTCAGAGATTTTGCTCTTTGACGCCTCTTTGCTCAGACCACAAAACGACAACGTTTCGGGCCCCCCCGTCTAGCAACACAGAACAACTTCCCAACACGCTCAAGATGCCAACATCTCCATCTCGACCAAAAGTGCTGCCGCCAACAGTTAGATTCTTGTTGGGAGACAGTTCTCCAAAGCCGGATATCATCAGACCATTGAAGCAGACTGGCCGAAGTCGTGCACCTCGTACACAAACGGAGCGGACCACTCAACACAAACTGCCATGGCCCAGTCGCGATGCTCGTCTCGTTGGTCAGGTGTTGGGAGCAGGATCATCCAGGGTCGGCCAGTCTCACCTCAAGCAAGAAATCGTGCCCCCTTGCCGATATAGAGTTATTATCACAGTCGTAAATGTGAGTTTTGACGGAGCGACCTCAACAACCACTCTCGAGCCTGCCTAGTTTAGACGCCATTCTCTCGGACACATACACCCTAGATTCTGTTCCTCCGAGCATGAGTCCGTGACGTCTCATGGGTCTCAACCTTGAGTGTTCTTGAGCCTGACGCACTACGAGCCCCACTGCCGTCGAATGAGATGAATGAAACAGGGCCGAAGGATGAGACACGACATCAGTATAGACGGGCAAATGAGGCATACATTGACTCGCGCGAACATGGGTGATACAGAGTTAGTAGAGAACATCACTCCAGGACTGGATAGTTTCTGATGAAGGTCACAAGCCGAGATTTCCGAAGATCTCTCTCGGACCAGTTATTTGCAAGCCCTGGAAGGACAGTTCGGCAGCCAGATTTACAAAAGAACGGCATTAGTCCCTCAAACAGCACCGTGGCAAAATCCTCATCCCGAAGCACCACTATCAGGTTACCTCGGCCGACAAAGTATACCCGCTGCAAATCCACAACAATGCTGTCCATACAACGTTATCTCACGTCCCAAAATGGAGCACAGCAAGCCCTAGACTGCTTCCACATCCGCAGCACCATGGTTCATATTCCGCTTCGATAACCTGTCTCACAACGCACCCAAGACATACTGGTCTGAGCAAGATGATGGGACAGCTCGCGTTCAATCTGTGGCGAGGGCCTGTTACGTATCTTCAGAATGAGATATTGCCTAGATGCGCATGTTGTGCAAGTTACCAAATACAGAGTGAAAGTGAACTTCTCATGAGTGAGAGAACGTGAACAGTCCTTAGTCGTATCCTGCTTTTCAAGTACTGAAATGAACAGACTTGAAAATGACACAGACTCCGGGCGTACTCGTATCTTCGCGTTTCGTGATACCCTTCGTGATATCAAGATTCTTCGAAGACTGGCCGGGCGTGTTCTTGGAGCAGCAATGGTTCAATCAAATAACTCGTAATAAATAAACATCCAACCAGACATTTATCCCAATCTACCGTTGTTATCAACTTGACTTTATCGCAGATTGTTTAGGAATCTACAGATCCAAAAACTGGCGAGGTTCCACAGACTTGGGTTTGCGTTCACCCCTAAATTGGCCTGTGGCAAAGCTTTCGGGGCAGCCAGGGATGAAGGCAGGCGAAATGTGGGCTATAGTGAACGAGGCCACTGTTGCCCACTAATAGCTCAGCAGTTGGCCCGATCGAAAATGCGGGCAAAAAACGGCCCCCACTAACTGGCCCTGAGCGTCCACTAACGCCCACTGAAGGAGCTGGCCAGGTCAAAACAGTCCAAAACCACCAACAGGCGCTAATCCCCTAACATTCACTGAAGTCCACTGAGAGAGCAGGTTGGGTCAAACCGCCCGAAACCCACTGGCGGAGGCGCTGGCCTCAAGCGCCCACTAAACCCCACTGAAAGAGCTGGTGCTGTCAAGATCAGCCTGAACTCGCCGATTGGCCCTGAAAAGTTGGAGCAGAAAAGTTGGAGCAGAAAGTTGGAGCAGAAAGTTGGAGTAGAAAAGTTGGAGCAGCCGCCAAGCTAGAGTCGATCCCGAAATTCGTGAACAGCGCCCTCAGAAGTGAACGCCAAAACAGGGACTTACAGCGTCAGATGCGCGGGCAATCATTCAGAAAGCCAACAGACCATTTGATGCACAACCTCACCGGAGGCGATATAGAGCGAGAATGCATCGGCTTAAACTAAGCACGGAGACTTCTTTGCCAGTTGCTTACTTTGCACTGCCGTTTGTTACATTGTGATAGACGATGGATCCCATGCAGCATCTCCCAGCCACATTCCATGTGGTCATAAGGCCTGTCACGGTTCAAGCAATGCCTTAATACCTTCAATGATGCCTCATATCGGATTCTACAGGTCTCCCTCATCATAAGTTCTCACTGATGAAGTGGTCTGTAACAGTGAGCTGAAAGTTTATTCATCAGACAGAAGATGTTGTCAATGACACATACATTGCCTTGCAACGCACCAAAGCCTGTACAACAGTTATATTTCACCCGAATACCCCATAGCGGCAGATATAGTGTAGATACTGGCATCTTGGTTGCGTCACTGGTGGTGTAGAACTCATTCCGAATCACGAGTCGGTTTCAGTCTCAGACAAGTGATCGAGGTCCCCTTGGCACTGGTTTTGCATTCAATTGATGATTACTGTACTGGCTATAGCCACCTACCCGTTTCACGTGAACCGCACTCATCTGTGATCTTTATGGTACGATAGTGTTGTATATTCTTTCAGGGGTTCGCCTAACTACTCGTGGCGAACTACCCCCTGAGCTATATTGCGATGAATCAATATGAAAAAAATGCTCCAAATAGCAATTCAGTACCATTTTGCAACATTCAGATACTGTTCGCCCGTCTCTGTTGTGTTTCGGCATATGCTACAGTTAACGCTGTTCACTGTAAATCTTGTCAGGGGTGAGCTTGGCGACGAAGGATAATTGCTCTTGTCTGTACTTAACAAGCCTGGACTCCAAAAGACGTTCAGACTGGGCCTTTGTCTCCAAACATATCTTGGCTCTCAATGATTTAGTGATCTGCTGTTAAACCAATCAACTTCCATGTCTGGTCTCTATGTAGAAATACCTTAGCGCCAACATCCTCACCCCTGATCCCTGTTCTCTGTGGAGAGTTACCCTGAACACTGACCCCATTTGTCCGCAATCCCTTGTCGTGACTCGTTTGCAGCCTTGACGTGTTGGTGCCGAACAGTTCGGATGACGTCTGGGTCTGTCGTTTGAGAGTTTCTGCGTGATGCCCTGATTTTCGGGGGTAGAGAGTTTGGGTTCCCCAAGTAAGCCTCCCGTCACCTTCCGTGATCGCAAAGTCGGAGGAGTTCTATAGAGTTGCTATGTCGTCTAGTCGAATGTCAATCGTGACGGCTGTCGTATGATGATGGGTTCATAGATCTTGTTGTCTTTGGAATGAAGTTGTCATTGAGTCGTTCCCCGGTCCTAACTATGATGATTCTAATGTAACACCAACGAGTGTGGTCGCTTGTCCTTCTCTCAACTCATCCGTGGGCCGGTAGTATATGATGGCCGGAGGTTGCCACGGGAGGCTGTCGTAGTGTCGAATGGATGATTGGGGAGATAGGTCCGCCTGAGTGTGGAATAATTGTCAGTACCATGAACTGTGAGAAGGTGGCGTGAGCTTGACAGGGTTCGTCTGTCGATAGATATGGGGCCTTGACCGGAATCCATGTGCAGATCGTATTTCTGAGCTCACCGGCATCCGGTCGGTAATCATCGAGAACGCCTCTTCCCAAGGCAGCCCGTCTCCGATTCTCCGGGGACCTGTCCGCCATGAGCTCGCTCCTCTTGGCCGGCACTCATCAAGGACCATTCCGTTAGGGCGTGTTTGGCTTGGGAAGTTTCGTGATCGGCGATACTGCTTTCGGGCCCGCTGAGAACAGGTCGGCGATGGAGAATGAATGAGGCGGCGACCTCCTTGAGAGACTCAATCGATCCTAGCAACACTTGGGATTGAGGCGACCGTGACGGCAGCGGTAGGAGTGTATGCCGGTACGGTGTTGGAGGGGACAGGAAGCTTGCGAACCGAAGTGTCTGCAGGGTTTGAGACATTGTGAGCACCTAGAGACTGTCCTTAGTCTTTCTATTCCAAGGGCAGCGTCACCTTTACTCACATGCCAACATTCTCCCCATCATCGCCATCAAAATCGTCGGTGGACTTGTAGACCAGATCCTTCTTCTCCTCGGTCAACATCGAGGAAAGCATCAAGCTTAACAGGTTAACATCGTCAACTGGGCTGGGGGCCAAGTTCGGATCTAGGGAGAGCCGACAGTCGACAGCGTCATCTGGTTAGGTGACGGTCACTTTGATCAACATCACCTTCCCATACGGCACTCGCGGGAGAACAGTTACAAAGCATTCGATAATGACTCCATGGCTTGTCTGGTTTCGGAAAGAGTTTCGTCATAAAGACTTTCACTGAGAGGGGCAGCGGCAGAATTGGAGCAACGTCCAGAAGGCGCATGCTTGTCTTCCACAGACCCAACAATCTCGAATGTTGATTCTTGGTGAAGTTTCTGGAACAACGCTTGACAGTAGACGTATCCCACCAGCCATTGGCAGTGTCTTCGTCCTCTATAGTCCAGCTTTGTGGCATCTTTCTGGACATTCTCCGCTCCAAGGCCAATGTTTCAATACCCCTGCAGGGAGGACACTCTTGAAATTGTCTACGGGCTTGCACAAGAGCCATCTCGTCGTGACTCATCTGTTCCGGCTGACTTCGTCTCGCGAGACGTGGAGGTTGAGGTTCACCAGAGGCGCGTCGCCTTTGTTGTTGGTTGCTCATTTTGGTGTTGCTCATGGACTTGAATGTCGGGCTTCGTGTAGTCTTGTTTGTAATGTATTTATTATCCTCTGCGGTCCATTTTCGTCGACAGTCAGGGACTTACGAGTGTGGTTGCAATGAGCGCTGGAGAGAGAAGAAAGGAGGAAGACAATCAAAGGCTTTGTACCGTTTGTGTTAATAAGCAAAGCGGGCATTTTGCCAGTGCCAGCTGGCCTACCGCAACCGGGCATTGCTCGCAAGCAATCTTTCATTGCTCCTAATTCTGGAGACGTAGAGTTTATTCCAATTCTGCATACAAACCTTTAATTTATTCATCGTCACTTCAATCACCTCCGCTTAAGCAAACTTGGAATCGACAGTGCTCCGAAAGCTCACGATGGCGAGACCGAACAGAAGCCTAACAGCCAGTGAGACAAAGCGACTACAATTTCGTATGCCGCCTCTGAAGGTACTTTCAGGATCTGCGACGACCAACCGACATACCAGTAAGGAACGCCTGCTAATACCGTGGCAGGCTGATGCTACAATGCGACGCACAGAACACCTCCCGCGAGGCACCGTGCCCCAGTCCAAACCATTCAAGCTTGTGCCCAACAAACCGCTGCGAGGACCCAACGAATATTGCCGAACACCAGTCTGCTTCTCCACCATCTTCCCGCCACGGGACCATTTCTATACCGCGCAATCCCCGAACTCGACGGGCCAAGAGATCGCGTCAGAATCGAAAGTGGCTAATTAAGCGCCCAACAGGGAGTTTCGACATTTCCGCGTATGCCCGATCTTAGCCGCAAACTCTGATAAAGCCCGCCACTCGTTACAGCAACCCCTTTCCACACTGTCTTCGCCGTTGAAACTCAATCCGCGCCTCTCCCGAACTCAAAATTAGCATGCCTCGACTGCAAATACAGAGTTTCAGCCATCAATCTGGCCGCCACCCCCTCCCAGCTCGGTATAGCTGCGATGTGCTCAACCACGCCCCCCATTTACAGATCGAATCTCTGTTGGAATAGACTTCGGTACAACACCACGTGTCCTGCCATGCGAAGATCGCGTTTACGTTTGACTGGCGTCCAATGGCACAAGGGTTGCCGTCCCAATTGGGGAACTCTCTCCACTTGCCAGGATGAGGAAGGCTCGGTTGATCCATGACTCTGTTTTTAGAACAAAACGCTGCTAAGCCATTTTGGATGAAGTCTCGGGTTCAATCACGGTTGAGAAACGGACAGGAACAGAAATTTAGTGGCGGACTGGATCAGGTGTTGGATTGTGGGAGTGGGAGACTTGACATGGGCGATTTGGTAGGGCTCGAGGACACTTAAGACGACCATCACGGAAGCCAACATACCCATCCAGTCAATTGTTGCAATGTCTTTCAATTAAATACATTTTGAAGGTGAAGAGCAACAACAAAGAAAAGACTGTACAAGACGAAATCTTCCAACACTCTCAATTGCAAGCTAAGTATAGACGGCCAGTTAGGTTCAATTGAGATGAGGTCTTCGTCATAGGATAGAGAATTAAATGATCAATTCAATGATACCAAATACGAAGGAAAAAGAGTAAAGAATTGTATATGAAAAAGCGTCTGAAAGCTAAAGTCCTCCGGGGAATCCGTCCCTTTATGTCTGTTCCCACAGACATCCATCTGACCCCACTAACGAAGCTTAGACCTCTTACCCTGGAATGCTTGCCACAACCGTCACAACATCAAATACCAGAACAGCTACACAATGCCGTACCCTGCTCTCTGTCCTCGGTCCACATGAATACGGATCATTTCTTCTTACTCTCCATACCATTCCAGAATGCATCACGATCAACCCCAGGCTTGCCCTCAAGTTGAACAACTCGTCGGCTATCGCAAAGTGCTTTTAGAACATCACGGAACATCCGGAGATTGAACTTTTGACCGGAATCTGCACCGATGAAATCAGTTGAAGTGTCCTTGTTGCCTTTGTAGTCAAGTACGCCCATGTCGCCAAAGATGAGAAGGCTTGACCTTTGTCGTGTCAAAGCAACGTTGAGACTGCGTGGATTACCGACGAATAACGGGCCACTTTCTCCGGTTACACACAAGCCAGGACCACGATCTGAGCCTCACGACCTTGGAACGTGTCGAAGGTCGAGCACGCGACATCTTGTAGTTCGGGCTCCCTCTTGAATCGTTTCCCGATAGATCGAAAGTTCGCGCGATAGGGCGTAAGAACGGCAACATCTGCCGGAGACAACTTCAACTCTTTGATCATGTCCACAAGAATGTCTGCGATGAGGTCCGCTTGTCGAGGATTCAGGCGGGACTCGCTGTCGGGATACTTGCGGATGGGGCACCCCCGACAATTAAAGAAGACTGGCGCGAGAGTGTTGCTCGCAGGAGCTGGAATGTGATACTTCTGTTGGAGGTAGTCCTCCACATCGATACCGATGGGAAAGTTCGCAATGCGACACATAGGACTGTACTTGAAATGCGCTATGAGGCTGGGATACACATTGTTCAAGGAAAGGTCTAAGAGGTTCTCAGCCATGCGGTGCTGGGTGTAGAGATGAAAGACAGGCCAGCCGAGGTGAATGAACCAAGAAAGCCAGGAGATCTGTGCAAATCCAGCGAACCGGTTGGTTGGCCAGAGACGTATGGCGTTGTGCTCGTCCCAAGTCTCCCAGAAACGCTTTTGACGTCTGATTTGGAGCAATTCAAAGGCGGTTGATAGGACTGGAGCGAGTTGCATTGGATCGCCGATGGCAATCATAGGCCGAGGCGTATTACCAAACACCAGTAGGCCATCGGAGCAGAATAGTGTTGCGGCTTCGTCAAAGACAACAGCTCGAGCTTTGTCGTTGAAGGACCCGTAGATCCAATTGGCTGATACCACAGGTGTGGTTGCGACAACATTGGAACACCCAAGGACGAGTTGCATAAGTTGACGAAGAACTTTGTCGTGGTTCTGTTGCGTCTCTCCAGCCTTGTACTCAGCAACAGAGTAGATCCCTCGAGCAAGACTTACCAGGCGACGAAATTGTGAAATGCCTGCATCGAATACCGAATCGGATGCAAGTGCATTGAGTCGCTCATGAAGGTCGAACAGTTCGGCATTGTCCTCTGGGCTCAGTGCCGGCACGGTTTTCAAACCCAATACACGCAAGGTCCACCAGCAGAGCGAATGCTCCAACTTCCAAGGTGATGGGTTCCAGACACTATACTCTTGGATTGGCTGTCCGATCAACACTTTGGTGCAGTTTTCTGTCTCTGTGTTGAGGCTGTAACCGCGTACTAGCATCAGATGTTTGACGTCGATACCGCGGTCGATGAGGTTACGTGTGGTCTTCATAGCGATGTCGTGGATTCGTTCGAGAATATTGTCGGTGGCACCGTTTGAAGAAGCGCTGACGTAGACATGCTGGAGAGACGGATTGAGACACATGAGGACGATGATGGCAGATGCGAGGTGGGGCTTTCCAGTTCCAGGAGTGCCAGTTACCAACCCAAGGCCAAGGTGCAACATGCTGAAGTACTTCTTGACTCGCTCTCTGTCATCTTCAAAGACGTTTTCGAGGCATGCGTCCCGGATCTGCAGGGGCACATCTCGGAGAAGGTCAAACTGAGGTAGGGTGACGTTTACTCCATCCTTCTGGAGATCCCAAAGTCCTTTCCCGATCAATAGTTCATTGAACAAGAGCCTCTTGAGGTTGGCGAAATGATCAGTCTTCATTACAAGAGGAAACATACGTCCGTGGCTCAAATTGTGGACAGCTCCGACGCGTTTGGTATCGCCGTGAAGACCAGATTGGAGGAGAAGTTGCAGGTTGTCGCGTCGAGATTCTTTAGCGGTCTCGTAGTCTTCATGAGCGATGGGGCAAAAGTCGTAACCAGCTAGTCCTTTGCCGGGTCGAGTGAGGCCAAGAGCGATCCGGTTATTGGTATCGATGCCGTTCAGCTCTTCACACGTTGCGTATGTCAAAGGAACCGCTTCCCATGTGACTGGTCCAGACCAGTGCTCTTTATCGCGCTGTTTCCGGGTAAACTTGACTTGAATTTTGTTCAAGTCTCCTCGAAGAGCACGATGGGCAGCGCGCCAATGCTCGGGTTGCTGTCCGTATATTAGCTACGTTCTCTTGGGGAACCATGTTACCCACGAAGATGCCTTTCAGCTCCAGCAGACACACGAACTTGGTGGTCTCCTTAACAGGGCTTGAGCCGATCTTCTAGATCAACGCAGGCGGTTCGAAGAGGGCGATCGCTTTCAACTTGTTGTCGAAATCCCACACATCTTGGACGTGAGTCTGGGTAAGTGCGGTGTTCTGCTCGTTCTCGTTCTTGAAGCGGATCGTTGGGGGGAAGGCCATTCCTCTGTTGGCGGGAATCTGTTTGCTGTACCGGTCCATGTCCCACCAGTGTCTGAAAGTGTTAGCTTGGCTAGAGAACAGGACAACAAAGACTCACTCTTCGCCGTAACCGTAGTCTCGTGGGTTCGATTGGGAGTTGATGCTGTTGACGACATGGCTGATCTGATCGGTAGTAGCCTTCGTCAAGAGAGTGAAGGTGCGTCGGCGGAGGATCTCTGGCAGAGAGATGACATCGTTGATCGGAGTATGCTGATTGACCCAGTTGTCGACAGTCTCACTCACCCCATAAAAAGGCAGACCAAATCCCGTGACCGTGGTGCTTGAAGTGGAAGAGACACTGATCTCCAGAACTCTGTATCCGCTGCTGTCCCCAAGGTGGCTCTCTAACCCGGGCCAGTCGCCAGAAGAAAGTTGGGAGCATTTAGTGGTGAAGCCGCGCGGTTGAAGCTCGATCGTGATATGATATAGCGTCGACACTATCGTAGCCAAATCGGCGCTATACCAGCTCCAGGTCCCACGATCTGGGTCGTGAAGGAATGAAAGACGAATGCCTTTATTATTGAGGTTGGTCACAAAGTCGGGGGACAAGTCAAGAAGTCTCGGGGCATCGGTCTCGTCGTAAATGATGAGGCTACATTGGATTTGGCGAGGATGAGAAGTCGCCATGGCTCTTGTGCGTGCGTCCTAGGCGGCAGCAAGTTTGAGGCAGAATGCTGTTGAAGAAAGGTTACCGATGAAGCAGAAACGCCTTGCGAAGAGATGTGGGAGAGAGGCAGGGCTGCGGGCTAAAGAAGCGGGGTACTAGAGGTTACACGAAGAGCAGCCGCACAGGTGAGCAAAACAACACTCAGTGAGAGGAACCAAGAGTCAGTGGATGCCCTCTCTGAGCTTCAATGTCCACCCTCTTTACGGCAAGCAGCGGCTCACTCAAATGTCAAAAGATAATGGAAGACATTTCAACAATACGAAGAACAAGCAGTGTGAGCAGTCAAACCATGAATGAATCGGAGGTGAACCCATTTCGTTAGCCTAATTAATGTAAAAAGCCATCATCTGAAGCCATTTGTATCACGTTACAGTTTCATGCAGATATCAAGAATAGCCATAGACATTTCGGCTACGTATCAACTAATGTACGGCGAACTTTCCCTTGCCTTGTAGCAACCCGCTCCAGCCGTCGCGTATCCTCCTTACGAAAATGCATCTCAATTGTCGTTTTCTGATCGAGTGGGAAAGGGAGGCATGGAGCACATAACCATGAGCCCATTGTCCATACCCCATTCGCGGTAGACATCCGGGACATTGTACGCGTTGCGTGGGAAGCCGTTGATGTTCCAGGGAAACTCAGGCGCTTCGTCTCCAAGGTGGCGGACTGGGATAAAGTCAGTGACAATTTTGTCACTCAAGGTGCATACTGTACCTACAGAAGTCTTTCCAAATAGCAGATTCCAAGGTATAATGGAAGCGCGCGTCGCTCACGCTGGTCTCACCCATTCTGTCGCTCATCCTCCTGCCGTTTCATCCCCCTTAAACCAACTTAAACTTGATACGCAGAAGAATCTCATCCGTGGTGTAAAGCTTGGCACGCGACGGGAACGCGCCCTCGACAACCCCCACAACATAGCGTTGCACCTCTATACTGGTGAGAGTCTTGATACGATGAGCGGGAAACTGAGTCGAGACCCCGCCAAAAAGGCAGTCGATCTGAGTGTCTGGGGGTATGTAGTTGCGATACCTGTGGAGGACTTTGAGGTTGATGGTTCGCCCTGTCCCAATGATTTTCTCAACCCTGGCAGTCATCTTGCGACGTCGCCATTCTTGGTAACAACCAGAGGCACCGTCGGTGGTCACGTCCTCTTTGTCAGGTGCAGCACTGATTGGCCAAGGCCAGTCATGACCTTGATCAAGCGCGCTGCCCTCCTTGAGTATGTTGTACCATACGGACCAGTCAACAATAAACTCAAAGTAAACTTGGTTGATTTCGCTATAACCTGCGTTATACACCATCCTACAAGTTTCTTCCTCACAATACTCGCGATGATCCTTCACCCGGCCCTCATTCCAGAGGCCAAGGTGACGAAAATACTCCCTCATGTGGGAGCGGCGAGAGACAGCGTTGAGAAACTCAACCTTGGCGTGATCGAAAATGGGTTGGATGTTTGCGGAAGACATTATGAGGGCTGGATGAGGGTTTGTGCGGTTCGTGATGTTCGTGTGTTGTGTTATGCGAAGTCTGAGTGATGTTGCGCTGAGATGTGTTGCGTGAAGAAATTGTTGGGTGGAGGAGAAAACCTGGCGCTGAGAAATGCAAGGACTGCGCTCGTGGCAGACGGACTGTGCTTTCTGGGTGCCTGCATGGCTAGTGAATCAGCCAATAATAGCTCGTGAATCACTTGGATTGTTCCCTACCTGGTGCCCAGACAAACAGTGACGCCAAACATGGGATACTGCCACTGTCAACGACCATTTGAGCCCTCACCACGCACAACAGCCGAACTACCGCCAAAGTCGTCGTTGAACTTTCATTCACACCTGAACCCTTCACCATCACTTCAGCCTACTGCAACTTTTGTCACCTCATCACCAACTACCTCGCTCAGCATAGAGTACAGATCATCTCATCATTCAATCCATATTTACTGACCTTTGACACAGCACCATGGATCCCTTCAACAGTTTGACACAGGAGCTTCAGCTCAAACTTCTTCTCTCAATCACGTCCAAGTTTTCCATGTCGTCGCTCATCCGAGCCTCTCCAACAATGCTGCAGCAGTACAGACGCCGAAGAGAAATCCGATGGAACCTGATTGCTATTGATTTCGACGAGGAGATGATACAGGACGCCATGGCAATTGCTCTCTTTCCGGCACACGGGGCTCGCCAAAGTACAAGTTACAAATTGTTCGCAGTCACTTGCAGTGTTGGTCAAACAAAGGATTCAACAGTCCTATGACCAACCACGATCAATCACATCTCCGGTTGCTTGACGATCTTCATAGTATGCTCCTATCTTTCATCCAAGACTATTGCACCAAGGCCACCGCTTCGTACACGCCGCGACTATACCTTTGCTTACAGAGGATTAAACCACCATCTCCAAGAGCTCAGTTGCTCTTTCGCGGTAATGCCATCAACTCTAGTTTCAATCCCGACAACCTTACCGAGACAGAGATGAAACGGTTCCTTAAAGCTTTCTTGTTGTTTGAACTGAACTGCAAGGTCATCAAGGTCTTGGGCACCTCCTCCGATCCGAGCGACTCCCGAAACAACCTCCCGACACGCGACATTCACACCTCTGAAAATGAGGCCATCCACTGCATTCACACCTATGTTCGCTCCCTTTATGGCGCTTGTCTCGCTCAGTGCGGGGATGGCTTCCTACCAAATGTTCCCGATGAGTCTTCGCTCGAACCAGGACTCATCTTTCCAGATACCTTTTGCTTCGACCCTGATCTTCACGCTCAAGACAGGGGATTGTCTGGCAACTACAATGGCGAAGCCACGTCTCACCTCGCGACACTCGGTTTAGAACCCATCGCGAAGTTCACTCTTTACAGTTTTGGGTCTCAAGACGGGAAGACTTCGTTCAATGAATGTTTTCACGAGCTGTTAAAGTCCAAGCCGCACAAGAAAGGGCCATACAAACATGTCGTCACCAGAATCCAATCATCTGATGACGGTGAATCACCAATGTACCAACGTCTCTCGCCGCAGCTTTTCTGGTCCAACACCCTTCAACTAAACATATACCAGCAGAGGGCCTGGGTGTTCTTCGATGACGATCGACTCCACCCTTCACGAACTGTCCCAGGGCCTCACTTTCCAACCCAGGATTTCCTTCCATCAGGCAGACAAGCTTGTCTGGCATAATGGCTGGATATCAAGCTCAGATGTCATCAGGAGTCGGACTCGATCGCAGAAATGGCAAGACGAATATGCTGCTAAGAAGAAGTCCAGTGAACTTGAAGACGAGAATTGGGTGTTGCGACGGAAAGTTTCAATGCTCAGGCGCGAAAACGAAACTCTTCAGCAGACTATCGCCGGGAAGCCGGAATTGTCTGTCCCGGTACTCGAGGAACCTGTGGTTCTTCGTAAAGAGGCGAGAAGGCTCGTCGAACATCGGATAACCTGCGATTTAGCAACAGTCGCCAAGCATGCACCATGCATGCCATTCGGAACCTGTATCATGTGCAAGCAAACTTCTCGTTCGACTTCCTTTGTGATTAAGGAGTTTGATGGAAAGACACCAACCGAGGCAGAGCTTCTCATTCGTGGCTATTTTATGGCAGCTAAGAGTGGTGGATCCTTGTTATCTGGGGAGCCAACCAAGTTCAGTTTTGACTTTATGTAAGCTTGATATGCTCGGTGGTTGTTGAAATACCGCCCGAGACGGTATGAGGTTACACTGGTCAGAGTCGGTAAGACTGGGACAAGACTTAACTGTTGGTATTTAGATGTCTTGGTCTCTAGTTGAAGATTCGGCTGTACGATTAAATCATGACGACTGCAATACATATGATGTGCCTTATCTTAGTGTAATGTAAAGTGTTTATTGTACGCTGCTGATATGTTCTGAAACTTATGTGCATCATGGAAGGAGCACCTTCCCAAGATGGGAGGTACCACGCGGCACGTGGGAGCCAGCACAACGGTTATGCTTATTCAATCAACCAATGGTCGTCGACATGATGTCCAAAACAGGAATGTCTTCACCGTAACTGCCCATTCCTATTGATCGGCCTGGGTCACATTGCACCGGAAGAATGCACAAGGATTCGAGCTTGGTTCCGTGGACAATACAGGCATGTCTCTGGTAAATTTTCGGAGGAAACTGTTGTAACACGACATGAGAACGACTTTGAAGATTCTAATGGCTCTAAGGGCAGACAATGGAAGGTAGAAAGCGGAAGGTCTGTAAACGTTCAAGATTCGCATTAGCCATTTGACCAGCCCAAAAGAGTCGGGTCGTGAAGAAATCGTGAAAAGAAGCAACCTGCTGTTGTATTGATGCTTTTGCATGATTTAAAGATTCATCTGCATGAAATATTATCAGGTTCATCCGGGGGCCTTCGGTGTCTGCCTTCTCACATCCAAGGAAATGCCTCTCGTTGGACGCTTCGAATCTAGGCACAGGGCACTCGTAACCGAGGCGAAAGGTGATCTGGTTCAAGGTGCAGATTCCATCTTGTTGATATCATTCTATACCAAACGGCATGTAGCCTTCATGAGTACTAGTATTGGCGGTTTGTTTTGACCCCGTAGGTCGTGGTGTCTCGGGTCGGGTCTCGCTTGCGACTCACGCACGGCGGAGCGGTTCGTTGGGGTGTATCGTTGTGTCCAGGCAACGTTGAAGGTGTCATTCTCTGGTTCAGATTGTGTTGCTGATTATGGCTGAGATAGAATCGTGTCCAGCGATTAAACAAATCGAAGATGGATCACCCAGGCAGTCCATCGCACGGTTGGAAAGGCCGTGCAAGAATTTATCAGTGAGCTGTTGTTAGAGTTATGTTCATACAAAGCTCCAAACAGGTCGCAAAAGTCAATTCGGATATTCATGTTGAAATCTTTTGACCTCACTCTTGTACTGGGTCGCGTCGGATGAGGTTTGTCTGATGCTAACCGCCAGCACGAGTCGAGGTTTTGGTGTTGTCGATCTGATCATGGACAGAGTGAAGCGGAAGGATTGGCGTCGTCGTACGGTCAAAACCACTCTCGTGGGGCATTCGAAAGGTAAACTGGCTTCCGACGACACTTTCTGGCATCGCCTGAGAAGTAGTGTCTGCCTCGATTATTAGTGGACAAAGGTTCGGCAATAGACTCTCGTTGCTCTATCGTCAAGGCTCATTCGCCGGCTTGATACCCTTGGTGGCATGTAGTATGCTGCGGCCAAGGGATATGGTCGTTGAGGGTTATTCAAGTGAAGATTATTGGTGAGCACCTGAGCATTTTCTGGCGATGGGGGATTGTTGCTCAAGTAACACCGTTGGCCGTTGACTTCAAGTTTCTCGCGGACAGGATAAGACAGTTCTCGATGGACACAGGTCTGAGGGCTGGCCTGTTACATGAGAGTTGACATCGCGCAGTCTTAGCTGAGTGACCTCCATTGACTGTTGATCTGCTCCAAGTCTCAATGACGTACCCTTATTTCCCATGGTCTCCTTTCGTGGCTCGATTGCGGCTGTCGATGAGCAGGCAGTTTCGTGTGTTGCTCCGAGTATTCATGCTGATTGCTATCCTTTCCTCTCCAAGTTCCTGGATGAGTATGCGGTTGTCCTTGATCACTTTCTTTGCTCGGTGTGACAGTGTGGCGATTCGTTGCTTGTCCTGCACCCTCCGGACATTGGCAATGTCCCGTCTATTTGATCAGATCTGCTGACTTGTATTCTGCGGACGCAAAGAAAATTTGGTTCCCATGTTGCATTCCCCTTCCGAGCCCGATAAATACCTTTGCTGACTCTTTGGCGACTTGCTGCGCGCGGAGCTCATCTTCTCCAAGAAGCAACCTCAACTAACTCAATCCTCATCTTTGTCCGAGATGCGATGTGGCGGCTGCCATTCTTGGGAGTATTCATTCGGCGAGGCATCTTGATAAGAGTATGGCGCTTAAATCGGGTGGTGTCTGTACTGCTCGAGAGTAGGAAGAGTGAGAGGGTGACTGTCGACGCTCCGGATGGTCAACGTCGGTGCTCATAACAAGCATGACGGACCAGCTCCACTTGGATTTGTATATCAATTGTCTTGGCTGAGAGCAACACAAATGTTCCGTATGAGGTGATCGCATTGAAAGTTGGGGGCAAGAGAGGGAGATGAGAATATCAAATGAAGGACACGACAGCGGCCGTCTGCATTGCCCAAACATGGCCCCGAGTGGGTCTCCGTGAGAATGATGTGGGTCCAGAGATCCTGGGAGAGCTTCAAACAAAACGACAGGTTAATGACGATGTTGCGCGGACAAGGTGAAGCATCATCAATAGTTAAGGCTGCAAAGGAAATCATAATTTTCCTTCTTCTGGTGGTATAGACGGAGCTTTAAAATTATTTGTACTCCAGATTGCTAATTTCAGAGATGAATTGAAAGTGCGTTTGTCCATTGTCAAAAAATGATGGGATCAATTGGAGAAAGTTTTGTTGTTCATGACAAAGCCGCCAAGATGACAGCTAAGCAAGGAAAACTGACCCCGAATACTACACATAATGTTCCTCAGTCCAAAGAAGAACATTTGAAACGTCCCAGCATCATATTTTAATGCATCTGTCTGTTCATCGATGTCCTATATTCGAGCTGGCTGGTTGCTCCTACCCTGTACTCTCAAAAAAGATTAGCCCCACTTCCCCAGATCGGGTCAAAACAATTTGTGGGTCTGTAGATCGCCACGTTTTTCACGCGTCGCAGTCTTGGTCAAGGAAGGCACGCCAACTCATGTCACTCACTTTGATCCCTTCGATGATCCTCATTAGTTGTGTCATCTTACTATTGATCTACAGGGGTGGCCACATTCTCAGATACCATGCCAATCAAGTTTCCTGTAACGCGGTGAATTTCAACCTGATTCACGCGACAAGAACTTAGGTATGGAGACTTGTCCTGCTGCCACAGAGGTTGATGGATGCTAATGAGACCCGGTAGAAGAACCATGCAGGAGCCGAAGTCACCATACCCATCTTGTCCCGATGAAGACATACGAACTGCTAGCAGGCACCTCCCATGCGTCAGGCAGTGCCTGGATTCGACAAACTAAGCCAGCCAACGCAAGCGACGTACGCCAAATTCATGGCGAACGGAGCAGCTCATAAAATGTCAACGATGTATAGTCACTACGGCGACTGGTTCTCGGTCACAGCATATCCTGAACTCGACTACAGTTTTCGAACATGGACTGGAGTTACGGTGAGACTCAAAACGGCACATGAGCTATACCCCTTGGAGCCACCAAATCCAAACCATGAATCCAGGACACATACAGACAGCATGTTCAGGATCAGCCGGGTCCTCAAACGTGCCCTGGCCATTTCGATGTTTTCAACTAACCTGATCGACAGGTCATTGTCCCATTGCCGTCTTCCCTCAGCGCGACAGTGGACTTTGCATCTACAACAGCAGATCTAGCCCCGATTCACTTGTTTCCACTCATCGCGGCGAGTGTGGCAACCTACCAACGCCGGCGCACGACCCCGAGTCGCCAGCGTCGAAGCTCGCATCGAATTTGGAACAGCTATCACCTGGATCATGGATACACTGAGAGGAAGTTCTGGATGCGTCAGCCGGGAAGCACGCCCGAGAGTATCCATGGCTTATTCGCCATCGACATTAGTGAGACCCGACAGCTGCCTCGAAGATGAAAAGAATGAGCGCTGCGATGGATCGACCTACGGGAGTACGTAGCTTTGGCTTGAAGCGCAAAAGCGACGCCTCATCCCTTACGCTTTCACCACCAATTTAACATAGTGATCAGCCTTCGATACTAATACATATCTTAGAAGATATCGCCGTGCATCCCAGTTGAAGTTCGGCACCATGGCGGATCAAATGCCAACTATTCCCAGTCTAACTCATACCAGGGTTAATCCTGCCATCTCCTGCAATTAGCCTCTGATTATAGCGAGTTATATCGGATTCGGGCCATCGTCCAAAACCTGGCATTCCTTGAACGCTCACTTGAAAAGACAAGGAGATGATAAGGATGGGCAACAAGATCAGAAACGACGAAAAAGACGGCGAGACGGCCACATACTAAACACGGATTTCATTGGTCATGATTAGATATCTCAAGCAGATATTTGGCAGGCATTTTAGTTCAGGCGCTTCTTTGAAGTCTTTCTAATGGCAAAGAGAGTCGATAGACCCATCAGTGTTGATCCTCACCATGATCGCATAAATGCAGTCTGCAGAACCGTAGCTGTTTTGGCAAGTTGTACGTAGACTTGGAATTGTACTTGCAAAGTTCTATGAAATGGCTGTCCGTACATGGGTACCACCAAAGTTCTCAATACACGTTCTAGACAATACTATTAAACATTATGGAGGTTGATCCAGGTCAAGTGACCCTCAAGCGACAAACACTGCGCATACTTTCTGTCTCCTCATCAATCTTTTCATCCTTCTTAAAACCACTCGGCGATCAGGTCGTGCGGAACATAGGTCCAGTGGTTCCCCATGAGAAGATCCTCCTCTATCGTCAACTGTGTACAGATACCGTAAACAACACCATCTCTCTCCAGTTCCCTGAAAGCCCTCAAAGAAAGTGGGGAAATATGACTGTTCTGTACGAGACCGGCTTTTGAAGAGACGAGAGTGTGCTCAAGATAAGCGTTGCCTTCATCATCAATGGCAACATGACTCTTGGTGACTTGGTAGATGTAGGCGCATAGCAGATGGCGTAGGAGTTGCTTCATCTGATTGTTGTCCAGATCTCCAGCCTCATGCATGATTCGATGAGGAGGAAGGTGAACCTCTGGGTACTCTGTCATCCCGTTCAAGATCGTCTCAAATGCTTTGGTCATCTGGCGGAAGATGAAGGCTCCTTGAGCCGGGACGGACAGGTTGTTATCGATGCCACATACCAAGAAGGTATCTGACACTCGGATATTGTCAAAGTCTTGGCAACTGGCGGAAATAAACTTCCATATACCCAGACTTTGCCACAGGTCACCCCAGTTTCTAACGTAGTCAAAGACGCCCCAGCCACGGGCACTGAATACGGAACTCCCATGGGTTTCGATAGGCCAGTCCTTCGTGAGTACTATCAGTATGGCGACCTGGACTTTGAGTCTCCTAACTTGGGGGTCTGATGACTTCAAAGCGATGAAGTGGGCGATTCGATGATCATACCGGACCAGATGCAGTACCGCCCTGAAAACAGACTCTTGGGAATCACCTAGGCAAAGCTTAGGGGCATGAGGATGAATGATGCCAACCTTCTGAAGGCGTTGTTTCATCTCTGAGGCAATGCCTGGTGACTTGACAAAGGCTTGCAAGATACGGTCAACGTCGATGCCCCAGTGAGACATGGCATAGACACCAGCAATGAAACCACCAGCTTGGTCGTTGTCGACATGAAGTGGACGATGCACGGGCGCATCCTCACATGGTTGGAAACCATCCCTCCCAAGATAAATGATAATGTTGTCTGGGGATATTTCTTGCTGATAGCACCACCACTGAATGTCATTGAGCTCTGTTTGCGTGAGCGCAGTCTCCGTGTATACGACTTGCTTGATATCTTTATCAAAGACACTCCTCATGCATCGCTTTCCGAGAACAATTTGAACATGAGAATAGCCCTCGAGAAAGGAAGGGATTGGATGCTCGGCATCAACTTCAATGACGGTGGCAATGTTAGCCTGTAGTGCCTGGTGCGATTGCGCTGTGAGACGCCATTTCATGATAGGGCCTGTGTCGTTGATATTCTTGAGAAACAGGGCATTATGGGACAGAGAGTGAGCAGTGTTCGGAAAGACATCTGTTCTGGTAAGGGGAGGGACAAAAAGTATGGCATGCTCATCGTCGTTGTCCCTGGCTAGTACGTGGTTCTCAATGTTGTCAAACATTTGATCCCCCTCAGAGTTGTCGATAGCGAATCCAGGAATGACTTCAACATAGGTTGGGATGGGTATCTCGTAGTGAACGACGGGGTATTGAGAGCGAATCCTCACAAGCTCAGACAGTAAGTTGTTGCCGAAATGGTTGGATGTTGTGAGAACTCGGATGTTTGCGCCTTGTTTCTCAGAGATATCGCAAGCCCATTGAACAAGTCCAGTGAGTGCCAGAGCACAATCAGCAGACATGTAAGGGTCAATAAAGAAGACGACAAAGACTTCTTTTGGCAGCATCAGGTTCTGTTCCCATTCATTCGCATGCTCGACATGTTTCCAGTTGCCAGACCCATCGCCAGCACGGTTCTGCTCAAGAATCGATGAGAACCAGCTGTACTCTAGTGATTTTTCGTCATACTTGGGAAGCACTGGAAGATCCTCCAGCGTCGCCATGCTGCATATACGCTGGTTATGGCGAGAAAGGATGAAGATGATGGGACAATCGATTTCTTGTCGAATTGCGGAGAAAATCCTGTCATTTGTCTCGTCCTTCGTGCTGAGGCAGGCTGGCACAGTAAGGTGCCCGAATTGTAGATTTGGTAGCCATTCTGGTTGGGGAGCTTTCTTGAAGTCTTTCATGATGGTAGAGAGAGAGGCAAGGGACGCATCAGAGTCGGCGCTCCCCTCGCTTTCGTAGTCGCTTGACATGATGTCTATCGTACGGTAGGTGTTCGGGTATGAAGAATCGATTATTGAATGGGACAGTATGGAGGAGGGCTGTTGACTCTTCTGTGAAGATGAAATTTGTGGGTAGACTTGTGGGTACAATAGCACTGAAGCTGGTGCGTGCCAGCTGCCAGCCTCCATCCTCCAAGACGACTGTTTGGGTACCTAGATGGGTAAGTCTACAATTATTATGCCTGGGACCGTTGAATTGAAAACGTTTCTGAAGAACAATAGTTCTTTTCTGGTCTAAAACCGGACGTTCCTACTCATTGCATGTAATCTCATATCCACCGTAACTTCATCCTTGTGAATGCACTGCAGTCTCAGATACTCAGAATACAACTTTCCAGACAGTAAGTTGTCGCCAAACTTTGAAGACGTACATTGATCCCCCATGCCAAACGTTCCTTACCAAAGTCCCATCAGAGGGACATTGCTTTTGTTGTCAGACTGTACCAACTTCTCTCAGGGCTGTCCGATATTGGTTGTGCGAGTTCTGATGTGTCTAAATACCAACCCGTTGCCATAATTCGACACCAAAGGAGCAGTTCCTTCCAGTATCAGGTCTTGAACTTCTGGAGATCTCGTGAGAGTGTTAAGCTTAAGTATTGTCCAACCAATGGTAGGGAATTGTGTCCAGATCAGGAAATAATCCAGCTATGATGCCTCTCACCAGACAAGTTATTTGATAGATGTCCAGGAGACCTCGAGGTATAAGTACCGGAATGCTAGTGATCGAGGTGACATGGGATTATGTTGGCTACCTTCCCTCTGGGCACGCATGACTCCAAATAGAGCAATGTGTATTTTTCTTTTGCAAGTTGTCCAACTGTCTTCATCATCTCCGTATGTTCCATTCTCCTCTCCCATTCAACAACCTGCAGCAAAGATGACTAAACGCCTGCAATAACCATTACGTCTTCCAAAGTTCTCTCTGAGCCACCTCCAAATCCCCTATCGAGTGCGTTTCAGACGCTCTATGTCACGTTGCTGCTTTCTGAACTGCTCCTTGAGGCCCGCCAACTCTTGTCTGAGCGCCTCAGCCTCACCGACAGATCGAGTGAGTTGTGTAGACATGGCTGGTTGATGAATGCAAGGTTAGTCAAAATGTCAAGTGTATACGGATGACAACGTACGTTGAGAGTTTGCCGGGGAGGGGGGCTGCTCCGCGACAGTCTTGGAAGCCACTGAAGGCTTACGAGTAGCCTTTGTGGCCACAGTAGACTTGGCCTGTAGGGCGAAGGGGAGCGAGGGATCGTATTTGACGGCCACTGTCTCTGCAGCTACTGCGGGAGACTTCGGAGCAGTCTTCGTGGACACAGCAGGCTTTGCCTGCAGCGCGAAGGGCTTCGCTGGGTCGTATTTGAAAGCAGCCTTTGTAGCTACAGCCGGAGACTTCTGAGAAGTCTCTGCAATTGAAGCAGGCTGAGCGGGGACAAGTCCCGGCGTGGCTGTATCTTTGCTGGAATCCTCGGACTTGGGCGCCTTTGAGGAATGTCCCTGTGACTCTTGAATAGACGCGTCTCGAAGTAGCCAGCCTTGATAAAATCGAGAGACACCTTCGGAAAAGTCTTTTCTGGGAGGCATGGCGCTCACTGGAACAGGCCAAGGATGGTCTTCAAATGATACATTGGCATTGCCAACTGGTATGTGGTTAGTAAACTGAGAGCAAAAGGACCTCCAAGATTGTTAAACTTACAAATGCTGCGCCAGACTTTGTTGTCGACAAAGTACTCGAAGTATGCGTGGCCAACTTGGAGAAAGCCTTTGCTTCGAAGCTTGGCACAAACATCCCCCTCACAATTCTCGCGAATCGCCTTCACCTGGTCTGGATTCCACAGACCCAGGTGCCGGAAAAACTCCTCCATATGGACACGGCGAGGGCCAACTTTGGTGAAGTCGACCCTGGAGTGATCGAAAACGGGTTGTTCTTGGTTGGGAGCCATTGTGGATGATTGATGATGCGCTGCGTTGTGCCGTTCGGGGGAAATGAAAGTTGGATGTCTTTTGGTGTGGAACACTGTAGAAGTTCTGCGGCTTGTGGATTGCTGGCGGTCTTTTGGAGTAGGGCTAAAGGCTGGATGATCCAGGCTGGCTGTGCTTTTGTGTGGTGGCGCGAGCTGAGAGTGGAGGGAGAGAGAAGCTCGGTAGCCCTGAGTGGATGGGAGGTACCTCACTGTAAGTGGCGAGGCAACCCACTGTTGTCCACTAACAATCCACAAAGAAGTTGGCCCGGACTAGACCGCCTGAACCCACTAATTAGCGCTAAACTTTCAGTGACACCCACTGAGAGAGCGGATCAGGCCAATTCCACCCTGAGCCACTAACCAGCACTACACATCCACTAACATCACTAAAACCCACTGGAGGAGCGGCCCGACCAAAACGGGCCCAAACCCGGGCGCCAACTAGTTAGCACTAAGCGCCCACTAACACCCACTGAGATATCTGGCCAGAACAAAACCGCCCCAAATCCACCAAGTGAGGCGACCAGCCCTGAACGTCCACTACGCCCACTGAAAGAGCTGGCTCAGTAAAAGACGCCTCGACCTACTTATCCACTCAACGCGCTGAAGCAGCTGTGAACAGTCCCCCGAGCAAATCGAGAACAGCGCTGGGGCAGCTAACGCTGGAGAAAGAGACTTACGACAACATTAACTGGCAAAACGAGGTGGCTGTTTGAGTGACCAAACAGACGATTTGATACACAACCTGACAGAAGGAAAATGGGACTGTATCAGCTCCAACCAAGAACAGAGACTCCTTTGTATGTAAACTGCGAGTTTTACGCGCCCTGGTGTCTTGCGATAAAGGTTGGTTCGATGCAGCATCCACAAACACTTCCCATGTAACCGCGAGGCATGTGATAACTCAAGACATGCTTGGACTTCTTGAGTGATGGCTCAACTGACAAACACAACAACGAGACCCTGTTGCAAAGATCTAAGTGATGAGGAATTGGTCCAACACTGGAATTTTGCTTAAGGGATGTCTTTCCAACGACATGCATACCGCCTTGAGACACGCGGAAGCCAGCACAACGGTTACGTCTAAGATTGCACGGGTAACAGCGGAAGACAAAGTGCCCAAAAGCAGGACAGCTAGATGTCTGTGGTACGACCGAACGAAGGATGGGTCTGTTTCACTTTCTGGAAGTCCCTTGAGGTTTTTTGTTGTATTCGATTGATGATTGAGGGCAGCTTTCGAAGTGTCTTCAACCTGTCGACGCAAAAGGCGCTGATCCAAGACCTCTGTAGTCTGCCATGGACTGCGAAGGTATCATCTGTGTACACTATCTAAACCGTGGTTAAACATTCTGTGCGATGCGGGGAGAAAATAACTTGGCAAAATGCTTTAAATAGTCACCTACTGTTGCTCTATAATATCATGAGCCTCTTCGCAAGTCTATACCGCATTTCCCTAGATGCCAAAGATATTGATGGTCCCCGAGGCTGATCGCGAACAATTTGGCAAGTCCACTTGGACAACTTTCCTGGTCGCCCTTCCACGTGGTTATAAACTTTATGCTGAAAATATGGCCAATGATCATCCACTTCACGTCCCAATGAGGAAATGAACTGACACCAACGGTCTTTAGTACCCCTGAACCCTGTTGTATGTGGAGAGTACACTAGACACTGGCCCCATGTATCCACGCAGCCTTGGGACGTTGGAATCGAACGACGGTAGATTACTTAGTAGGCCGAACGAATCGCTTTCTGTAATTAATCGGTCGTGGTAGTCGCGAAGCCTCCGGTGTTGTGGCTGGGTCGAGATTCCCAGTTTCCTTTTTGATGTGTCGAGTCTGACGGCAGGCCATCTGCGATCGAGCGCTCTCAATGAATGGACGTCGGACAAATCGGGCTGTGTCATATGCATGAGACAATATTGATTTCTGGTTCTCGGATGTGCCTTTATATCATTCGTGAACTGTGAGTACCGTATATGATCCTAAAATCGTCAGCAGGATGAAGCTCTCAAGAAACTGCTGCCCAGTCCGACGATCGGTTCCGGAGGCTTTTCGGCCTTCCGGTTTTACCAGTCACGATCTGGGACGTGAGACTCCTCACCAAGGCGATAAACTCCACCGAGCTAAGACCGGAGTGGAACTACAGCGTTGAAGAGGCTCTACAAGGTTGGAACGCGGAGGCTTCTGGTCAAGAATTGCCTGTGATGAAGAAGCTCCCTCTTGTGTTTGAGATCGCTTGGAAGAGCGTGTTACGACACGTCAGACTTGTGAATCGAGACAATGAGTCGGAGTCTTCATCTCCAGTCGGTGATGACGAAGAGGATCAGGGCCCGCCTGGCTCGCTTCATTCTCATGTCAGTGAAGGCAATGAGTCCGAGCCCGGATCCATTCCTCGTTTACGAAAGCTTCATCGTCGTCAAATAGCTGATGAAGAAACTGATGAGGAAGGTGACTTCAATCCTGGCTTGGACCCTCAATCTCACTTTGAGGGCCACGACGAGGATGAGGGTATGGGCGGCAACTTGGATGGTGATTTCGGATTCGATGAACCTTCTGAAGATCCCGCACAAACTACGTCTGGGTTAGATGGATTTCGTCCACATGGACCTACTCTCTCTTCAAGACAACCCCAACGATATTCTGCAGCATCGGTGTATCCTTCCCTGCATGAGATGCAAATGGCTTCAGAGATCTCGGAGCTGAGGAAGGAAAACCGACAACTGTACAAACTCGTGCAGGAAGGCCAAAAGCAACAAAAAGAACTCATGATCAGTATGCAGGATCAACTCAAAGGTATGCAGTTTGAGTTGTCTGAGTTGCGGGGGGCCAAGCGAGCATCCAACCAAGGTGATGACGTGCAAAGCCATCGGGACAGGCATAACCTTCTTGAAGCCACTGTCACCGCCTCGGATAGTGCTACCCAAGGTCCTGAGATGGGTACAGACTCTTCGGCGCCTCTTTGCGATATCACAACGTTTAAAGAGGCGACTGGTCTTGAGCCCGTGGACGAGGAGGTTCCGACTAAGCAGGAGATGCCTAAGCAAAAGATGCCCGAACCAGAGACGTCTAAGTAACCGGTTATAACTATTCAGGAGCAAGCTCTTGAGCTTATATCTACTAATACTAATCCTTTGAAAGAAGGTAAGGATAAGATATAGGTAGTCTTATAATTACCTGGTATAACTGCTGAGACTATAAGTATAAACATAGAGAAAGCAGCAAGTAATTAAAGGTCAGCCCTTCCTCTATAGCCTATACTTCTGCCAAACCTATCTATACTAAGAAGGAATATCCCTAGACTGGCATATACAGGAGTAGATCGCTTCCCTGCAATAAGCGATGCTTAAGACCTCTTTGTAATCCCTAGGTCTGAGATATTGGAGATTATGAAGGGGTATAAGTAGATGATAATACAAATATTCTCCCAGATGTCAGTAGCCAGTTGCGATCACCATGTGTTCATCTCGTTGTGCAATCTTGTGACCAGATATCACTTATCACTAACACCGAATGACTTGAGACTTGTTGTAAACATTCAAGCTTCACATGTGTCGCAGCACACATTTATAGATATAAAATTCTCAGGGAGAGAGATAAATGCGCAGCAAATTGTGTATTGAATTCCATAGGTCCCCTTCCTTGACCACTTCCGCCATCGTTCCAAGACCTCATTATTATATCCCGATTCCACGATGCCCTGCCCCTCTGGCTTCTATTGATGACAATGTCTTGTATATCGCAAAGTAGGACGCGCGTACTGTATCGTATGGGTTTGTTTGTGATGGTTGACAATTCGCTGAGAGGGCAACCTTGCGTGGTACGTACGGCGCTATTCGCTTCGGCCACGCGAGTCTGGCAACTTATTGTGTATTATGGGAATCGCGTCCTGTCTGGCGCATCGATCGGAAATCGTCAAATGGGATGCGACTGTAAAGTATTAGTGTATGATCGGGAAACGGAATATGAAACTCACCTTTTGTAACTCTAAGTCATCAGCCTAAATCCGATTCTCCTCGGCTTGCGCCAGATGACCAAGAAGATGTGACAGCTCCCCAAATACCATGACATCAAGCAATGCCGGGGTGGAAGGGATCGCCGTCGGGGTTCCCACGTAGTAATGTCCCCTGATAGCTCAAGGCACAAAACAAAGATTCCAGAGTGGATTCCTGTGGTATCAATATCAACTGTATAGGGGACGAATCCAGGAATCTAGTTGATCTGATCCTCATCGTCAGAGTAGTCGACCATGTCCTCTTCGTCTTTCTCTTTGCCATCACCACCAGGTGCGGTGATAGGCGGGAGACCCAAGAAAGAGGCTGCACCGGGTGGCATGCCCTGGCCAAGGCCTCCAGTGGGAGCAGCAGCAGCTCCAGAAGAGGTAGCAGGCTGGGCTGGAGCAGCAGTAGAAGCAACAGCCTGAGGTGCTGATGCTGAGCCTGTTGCTAATGAAGCATCAGGCATGGTCTTATCCAGATCCGCAGGACATGGAGGACGCTCACCGAAAGCAGTAGGCCATGCCAGGTTCTTGGGTGCCCAGTACTTCCAATAGACGGCGACTTCAGTAGAAGTGCTCTCATCCACAGGTAACTTGTACTCTGGATCGTTATCGAGCATTCCCTGGATCGGCACGATGCGTTTAGCCCCAGCCAGAGAAGCTGTAAACTCCTTGGACCAGGGGAGCCCAGTGACGAAGCCGACGGAATATTCTGCACTCGTGCAGTAGTTATGCAACAGTTCCCACCACGGTTGGGCCTTTGACTTGAACGGGGGCATGCTGGCTCGACCATTGATGAGCAGCTTGACCTGTTCTGGAAGTGGGAGGGCTGCAATGACTTCGCAGTCGCCTCCATGGTGTTGATGGGTGTCACACATCGGACACCCGGGTTGTGCTCCATCCTGTCTACGAGGCCTGGAGATGCAGGTGGCCACTTTGTGACCCAGGGAACCACAAGCTACACACTTGGTGGGCTTCTTCGTCTCAGAATCAATATTGACCTGAGATCGAAGGATCCCAGCAGGTTTGCCCTTGTCATTCAAGGCATTGTTGCCCTCCCAGGTTCTCTCAACCGCAGTCGAAGAAACTGTTTCGAACCGGCCCTCGACGTTCGCAACCAGGAAGAACTGTACGGAGTTGGCACCGGATCGCTTCTTGAGATCTTCAATCTGCTGATCCACGCCACCTCCACGAGTCTCACCCCAGACACGATTTTCAGGCCTGCCTGAGTACCAGTGATGGGTATTCCCACCCTCTAGTGTGCGGTTGGTGAGGCGGCTGGCCACCGCACCAGCAAGATCTGCCACTTGAGACAGACTAGACTTCGAAGCCAGAGCAAGAGGTGGGAAGCGGCTCCCCCGAGTCTGGTTTCCAGTCTGATGCTTACGGGCACCCCATCCACTACCCGCGTGAACTCTACCCTGGTTGCCACCAGAGGACTTCTTACGGGGCGCGGTACCACGTCCGTCACCGGTTTGAGAACGATGTTCCTCTTTGCCAGTGTTGTTGGTAGAGTTGTTGCCTTGCTGGCCACCAGACTCTACTGGTGCCTGACGAATAGCCAACTCAACAGTAGCGCTGTTGCGCTGCTGCTGGCGTGGATCATCGCTAGGTCTCTCATGGCCGTGACCAGGACGAGCACGGTTGCGACCGCCTCGACCAGAGCCTCCTTTGCCAGAGTTGTTGGGCTTCTGTACAGCCATCGTGATTCAGTGGAAAAGGAATCGTAAAAAAAGTAGAATAAAAAAAGGCGTTGTTGTTGGGCTGCTGCTGCTGCTGTTGATGATGCTTTGTGGAGGTTATGTTTTGGATCCCGTCTTAGATAAATTTTCTTAACCTGCGCGGGTTCCCTTTCTGCCTAAGGTATCTCTTGGGCAAGGTTTTTATGTCGGCCGTTGGCAGTGCGAGCTTTTCGGGCCTATCATATTACCGAAGTCGTCATTTAAGGCTTGTCAAATGAGTGAACAGGTGAGTTAAGGTGACTGTAGGTGTGTAAGGTGTGTGAATTAATGATTGTTGAATGTTAGCATGGGCAATATCCTCTTGAGAGATTGGGTGGTATCATTTGTCCCTACACAGGTATTACTGATAAGAATATATTTAAAGTATTTGCTGTCAACGACATCAAGTAGAAAGCATATAAGTCTGTCCTATACTGGTAAACCATCGGGAACTCTCACTTTACGTCCCGTCTTTTTGAGTGTGCGGCAGTACAGTTATTGCAACATGCCTTTTCATGAATGTCCAAAGCAATTTACACGGTTGCAGCGGTAAGACCACCTGAAAGAATAACCGCGTAAGGCCATTATGTTATGTTTGGTGATTCCAAGGTAGCTGCAGTTTCCAAATACAAAGAAAGCACGGAAGGCTACCACCGGTCAAGAACAGTCAATTAGACAAACGGCGACCAACAGTACAATTCAAATACACTCATAGGAGTTCATTGGATAGCAATGAACAAAGTGATCATAATAAAAGTGAAGGTCCAGCGGCAGCTATGTGCAAATACTGCTGAAGACAGGTACCACCCTGTCATCTCAGCACTTGCAGGTATTCTGTTCACAAATGAAGTTTTCTTGGCATGCAACCCCTTTTTAGCGTGATTAACCGCCGTTGCTTCTGAATTCACTGCCTGTAGCCACGCCGAAGTACAAAAATTGACATAGATGCCTTGACTGGAGTTTGAGTAACGTGAGGCATTGCAAAGTTTGGTCAAGTTTAAGCAACATCCATTGCTGTGTTTGAGAAGCCTTGATGCTTACGGAGGTCAGGGCTATGGAAATGGAATGTCATTCAAACCCGAATGAGGCAAGGCACCCCAGAAAGCCATCCCTTGAGAGAAGGCCTCAAATCACAGGCAACCCTCGACAATTCAGAACAAAGCATCATCCACCATAGCGTCGAAAGCGCTTTCCCTGGCGACATTAGACTTTTATGCTTACCTTGCTCACCAATGATCAGACGTGGAGTGTCTCAATCCGGTAGTTGTTGGCTGATCCTTCCCCGCCAAGTGTTACTCCTTGTAGAACTCTTTTCCGAACCCGCCACGGTGATTCGCATTGAGCCATTGACTTTCACTTTCCCTGGTGAACACTGCAATGCCTGCTCCGATGATGTAGTCTGGAGTTGGGGAGAATCGGTTGGATGTCGAGGAACGTCATAGTGGTGAGTGCTAAGAGGACACGAGGCCAGTGAAATACTCCTGCGCAATCATGTCGGTAGCCTGGAGCCTGGCGGTATAGGGACTTAAGTCAGTGAAACAATGCCTTGTGCTATCCTACAGCTTTGCAACTACCTGATAATTCTCTTGAATTACTTGGCCGATACGCATCTGGTAGTAGCCCTGACGCCTGTAAAAGGGCAGCCTTTCCTCTTTTACCAATGAAGATGAGTCAATCATCTCGAACCCACTGGAGGGAAAGGCGCGAGGCAAGCTCAGAGCTGACGCGTTCAAATGACTTAAGCGAGACATTCTCGGCAATCTCGAGGCAAAATAACGAAAACAAAGACACGGCCGGATGAGTTTTGTTCTGAACATGATTGTTGAAGAGACGGCCTAGTGATGGATTAATTCAACAGAAGTTAAGCGCCTCAGCCAAAAGTTATGACGTGTACAGTCAGGTGACAGGTGGGGTGTTTCGGGTGATTACCAGCAGCCGCATACTGGTGGGAACTCTGGTGGTCGGTAACCTACTCGGGATCAGGTTGATATGGCTAAGTGGACAGTGTACGATCCAGAGCGGAAGAATAGGAAAGTCATGTCAGAGGGAGATTGAAGGGCGGTACCAAGGTGTGGTTTTAAGACTAAGCTCTGTGGTGATTATAAGCTCCCAGCCACAGGTCTAAACTGAAAGAACACATCTAGCTCATCATAGACATTATACCACAACACCTAACTAATTGCTATAGAATAAACGCTGATAAGGAAACCTACTGGCACATCAACCGAACGCAATGTTTCCCAAGACAATACAGAATCAACAGCATGTATATCTCTACATCACGCTAGCGTTACCCATCCTATCCCTCTCCTTTTCGTCATCATATTCATATTCATAGCCGTCAAACTCTTCTCCTCCATCACCCTCCCCTTCATCCCCGAAAATACAAACCTCCTCCCCAGGCTCCCCCTCGCCATGCTCGCCGTCTTCGCTCACCGCTCAATGATCTTTCTGGAAATATTAAACAGGCTCCACTGCCTCAGAACTTCAACAGTTGTGCCGGACCCAAATCTGGATCCTGTAATCCTTGCGATCTAAGAACGTAATTGACGATTTAATAATATTTATGATGGATTATTATGGATGTAGCGGCGGATGCAGTACGTGCTCATGAGCTCTCGCAGAGGCTATCCCATCAGTCTTCAGTCAAAGGAAACATTAAAACCGAACGGATGACTGGGTTACAATATCTTGAGATGATTAACATCATGTTGAACCGTGTGAAGCTATGGGCGGTGGACCTTTCAGCAAGCTTCAGGCGGGAAATATTAAACTTCACCATGATGACCATTCCGGCATTGAGCATCACTCTGGCGTCCAAACGGAACGGAGTAGATAAAGGGAGCAAGAGCTGATAATACAAAGTCTTTCTGATGCCTTTCATTCACGTCCCATTGCAAGGAACATTTGAGCGATCAAGTCTTGTCCTTGATGGACAAAGATTCTAGGTGGACCTGTCGCCCATGTAACACCTGGTTCAGCTTCATCCATGACCCGAACGACCAAGTGCCGCCGGCCCCTCTCACTCTGTGCCTCAAACCTGGGCCAACCACGAGGACGGATCTTGAATCCCAGATCTGCAACATCCTTCCACATTTCTGGTCTCTCGGGGTTGACGGGTATATCGACCGTCAATATCTTGGACAGCCTCTCGCCAAATATGTACGGATTCATGTCACCAGGCACAGTGTACAGAACACCTCGCGCTGGAGGGTCGACGACATCCAACCATAGGTACATCGAAGCAAGGTTGGCTTGATCAAGTTTTTGACAACATTCCCGCCACTTTATAAGGGCTGCTCTTGAAGCTTGATCCGGCACGGCATCTTTCCGTGCACAAAGGGGAAGGCGGATTGTCAACTGGAGATGCTGGACGCAGTTGAGCAACAGAGAAGGACGAAAAAGGGTAAGTGCGTGAAGTGTTTCGAGGTCATGGATGCAGAACGTCACTGTACTGTAAATGGATGCGTGTGCCTCGACGTAACTCGAAGCTGTCAGTTAATCTTTCCTCAAATAATGGTTGATGGACTTACAGTTGTCGACATGTAAGCAAGAGACTGAGGAATGACCTCCATCCATTTCTTTGAGATCCCGATTGATACAACTCTTCGCATTTCCAATGAACACCCCAAGAAGACATGAGACGTCGCCACATCTGGGGGTGATTAATAGGGATGTATTCCAACTGCGTGCACAGCTGTTGGGCTTCATCTGGCCCGCTGATGTCGGTCACGCACTTCATCCCCACGACGCGACCCCATCGCAGAATGAGATGCTGTGATGTTCCCATGTCCTTCCAAAGCTCTTGAAAGATCGACTCCTTCACCTCTACAGGCAATTGGACTAAAGCTGAGTTCAACTGTGGTTCAGCCCGAGAGGCGATATCCTCTCTTTCAGGCGGTGAGACATTTCCTACACGGACGAGGTCAGCAGAAGTTCAAGACTGTCTTGGACAGTGAGCCGACCGGGTCTAAAGTAAAGCGCAAACTTTGAGCCAATATCGAGCAAACCCATTGTGAAAGGTGTCAGCTGGTAAGCACAACAGATTCGAGTACAGTCGAGTATATTGAGGTTTGATCTAGTTATAAGGCCGTTCCCGTTGCTGATGACGGAGGCTGCATCAGCTGAGCATGGACATGACAGCAAGCTGGTCCAAGTTCTGTTTCATATTCAGCAACCCTCCAACCAACAGACCAATCAAACGGGATTCTTCCGTTTCCGCGCCATGACACCGTGTGGCCGCGATGTTCCAGTACAGTACAGAATAAATTTTATTTTGCCTGGCAACGGGCAAATATATCTCCAGACACGAGACTCAGCAATTTTAAATTTCTATGGTTATGTCCAGTAGAGCCCAATTGCCCAAGTGAAAGGCACCCAGCCTAATCGCCCGAGTCCTTTGCCTGGAACTCGTACACCAGACAGCCTGCCTGCCATGAACCACCTGTTCCCCCGTTGTTGCAGTCCTTGTAGGCGCTGACGAGAGTATCTTGACACAGCCTTGACTCGGGTTCGACTCCTTCTTCCAATGGATCCGCAACGTCCTGCTCAGTTTTGCCGCTCTTCAATTCACAGCCGTCCTTCCAATAAATGTTGAACAGGTAAGGCGCGCCGTATGCCCATCGTTGGTACGAGATGAATGTGCTCTCATCATCCTTCGTGATCATCTTTGACTCAGTGTCTGGGCAAGCAAAGCCTGCGTAGTTCTGTTGTGTAGTAGCATATATGTCCTTGTGGCTGCCAAACTCGTCTGAGGCGTAGCAGCTCACGTCATGCCATACTAAAGATTCCCCATTTTCATTGGAGTCATCTGAATTGTCATCCTTAATCTCGTAGTGAAGTTTGCCGCAGTCCAAAGACAGTTCTCCCCAACTGAGAGATGTATCCGCGTCATGAGTGCCTATCATCAATTGAGTCACGTCTCATCACTAGAACTCTCTGGAAAGCTTACATTTCTTGAACTTTTCTACAACATCGTTGCAGACATAGCCATCACAGGCGTTCTCCTCTTTGACAGTAAGCTGGAATTTAAACATCCAGTCATCAAGTCCGCTGACGCCCAGTTCTGTGCCGGTCCATGTCTCGGCGAAACGATTACGTAGCATTGGCTTGGTCTCACAAAATTTGTCCAATGCCCTAAACTCTATTAGAGAAAGTATGTGAGTGGAATGTTGTGTGCAGGACTTACTCAGACCAGGTATCTTTATCGATGTCAACCAGGTACTGAGAGTCATCTCCCTTGTAACACTTTGCGTCAGGCTGAATTTTGGCGATAGAAAAGTCGTTAAGTGCCTCTTGAACCTTGTACCAGCTTCCAGACCAAAATAATGTATCGCTAAAGGTTCGGCTAGAAGATTCGCATGGGCAACCTGGCCACTCGTTCGTACATAGGCTGCCTGGTCCACCCTTGCATCGAGTCCCAACACAGGAAAGCGGGAAGGGACATTTGAGACTCGGTGCTCCTTGAGGGAAATCAATGGTAAGAGGGTCTGTTTTTAGTTTCCACTCTTGGCTGAAGAAGCCTCCCAAGCCCCAGAGAACAGCCATCGCAGCCATAGCTCCGACGGCTATGCCGCCCCCAACTAAGAGGAACCCAACCTCGGAAGTGGCTATGAGAGCTGCAATGGCTTCAGAAGCAGCAACACCGACTGATTCCGAAGCGCCGAATGCAAGTAGCCCGCCCCCAGCAACCAGTGTGAACACATCGATGTCAGAAACATCGCCGATATCTCGGGCCAGAACATGTGCCGAGCGAACAGGGACTGCGCGTGTCACAAGGTGGTTCAAGAACTGGGGTGGACGCCTGAGAAGACATTCTTTGTCATCTTTCTCACATTTGGGTACTAGCTCATCGATCTCGTTGAGCTCGCTCCTCATCCGCTTGCTCAGGGTTATTTCAACTTTCCCATCCTCATGACGAGCCACCAGAAAGCCTCGAGGCATATATGTCTCTGTTGGCTTTTCATCAGCGCCTGTCGTGGTGTAAGTTACAATACCAAAATCAGTAGCTGTCGCAATCCACTATTGTTCTGTTAGCAGCACGTTCATTTCGTCATTGTACTGGATGTATTAACTGACGCCGGTGCTCGTCTTTCCATCCTTAACAATCTCAGTAAGGTACTCAGTATCAACACCTATTGAAGCAGTACTAGGAACATCTTAGTCTCGATGAAATACTGAAGAAGCTTGATGGGGCAACATACTAATCTTCTTTCAAGGGGACATCAACGGGGTTGATGCCAATTTGGCCGCTTTCTGTGGGAATGATGGCATTGTCGACGAAGTTTGGGTTGGTTGTCAATGTGGCTGAAGGCTTTTGAGAGTTCAAAGGCTTAGATACAGAAGGCCAAATGCCCTGTAGCAATAAAAAGAGTGATAGGATACGCATAATGAATGGGACTGGGCCGCAAGGTGGATAGTTGGATATATTCGCTTCCCGTCCTCTTCGCAAGAGCAATCAGAGGCCTTTTTAAAAGATCTCTCTTTTGTGTCGAGAAACTCGGGTTGATCTGACTAATGGAGAAAGTTCATGGATTTGAACCTGACATACTGAACATGGTCCAGGGCCCTGAAGATACACTGTATGGCGCCACCCGCCCAACCCTGCATTGCCTGTCATTGATTAATCCGTGGGGCCATCTCCGCACTAATTAAACTTGTTTCCTGAGGATGACAGACCCTCTTGCAGATCCTGAGTTGTTGATGAAACAAAAAGATTTGATGATGTTATGATTCAACCTAAATTTGCGTCGCTCGGGCGCAAAGCAAGCCCTAGTACAACTGTGGACTGACTTTGACTCAGACCAACCAACTCGTCCAGTATGAGGCATTTTTCTTATGAAAACGTCTATGCATATTGAAGCATCGCCTTCCTTTCCAGTGTCGTTGGTTCTAAAGGAATCAAATTAAAGCCTGAAACAAAGAGAGTCGATGGGCCACGCATGCTTGGAATGGGATCTTTCGCCATGAAAAATCACGCAATGAGGCCATTCCCAGTACTTGTTATAGTTATCGATGGTTATGATGTGAATTTCACTTTTGACATGTCCACAAACGGGATACCATCGATAGAAAAGACTATGATGACATAATTCTTGCTCTATGGCACCAGTGTCTTAAAGATTAATCGGCTAGACAACAAACAAGACTGTGGGATAAGTCTCCTACTATCGCTTGTTCTCTTGATCAGCAGAGGACGGCTGGTAGTCGCGAATATCCCTAATTGAAGGTCACCACGACAGCAGTAGAGACGCGATATGTTTCGAATGAATTAAATTGACGTGAAAGATCATGAAGTTGTCTTTGGGGCGGACCCGCGTGATGAAATTGGGCATCCGTAAATTTGCTAACTGTCCGATATCAGTTCGTGAAACACACGTTCTTGGCACCCTGCGCTCATAAGATGGCCAACGTACATGATTTCAAGGTTTACTGATCTTAACCGCCCCGTATTATCCTCGTCATCGTCTCTGAACTATGAAAAGAATGGCGAATGTCAAGCCTTGTTCCATGTTTGAGGGAAATATTTTACTCGCCGGAGCCATGTGTACGTGTTGGCTGTTCCATGGTAGTGTTTCATGTATCATCCGCAAGAGAATAAATTCACGGCCAATTTGATGAGCCACATGCATTGACGATATTTTTGTCAAAATGCCCTCCGTAAAGAGTGTTGTTGGTCGCTCTGAAACATGACCCTTGCCCTCGTATTACCCTCAATCCCAGCTGTAGTGTTGGTTGTACATTGGTGGGTAAGGATGTGCTATGCAATCCTTTGATCCATTTTAGGATTCCATGTAGAGTGTTCTGAGGCAGCCATCTGAAGATCAAAATAGATTGTCCTAACATCTATATAGAAAGTAGGATCATGGAGTGATCAGAGACTGGTAAACGCTACAACCCACATTCCTTTCTCCCGATATTTGCTGCAAAGATGTTGCTACGGTTATGTGTTCTCTTCTTGGCCTTTACCCGTCGGGCATTTTCTTTAGAAACAACTTACCGCTACATAGTTCATCCTCGTTGTGGTGAGTGTCTTCAACAGATACAGTTGAACTTCAGACAACATCCCCTAACAGGATGATAGGACATAAAGGTGCGAGGCTGATTGGAGAATGGATGCAGCAAGCTATCAGCTGGGCACAGGCGGCGGCCGATATCTTGGATGATGACATCTCTGACGAGCGTGTGAGTACGCAATACGAGCGTATCTTCAGCGTGGACTCCAAGAGTTTTGTCAAAGGTCAGTGTAGATTATGTTCTATTTCCAAACCAACTAACAGTCTTTTATTTAGCGACGTACCGAAATATTGCCCGCTTCACGCCGTACGACGGAACATATATACAGTGGCAGTCGTACCGAAGTGAGTTCGATGTTGTAAGTATTCTATCAATTTTACGCAATAGAGTCTGCTCATCAATTGATGTAGGAGATTCACTGCGATGTCGACCGAATCATCAAGAACCCGCGCCAAGATGGCGAGATCAACACACCTTATTATGATGATGTTCAAAAGGCACCTATCGAAAAGGACAGTGATATGTTTGTTTTCAAGCTCGGCCTTACCACTTCTGTGGCCATAACCTCAACGAGTGATACGACAGGGACTAAGCACAAGTGGAAACCGGAGGCACCTGAGATTATTACCATCAATCCTTTACGAATGAAACAATACAAGTTAGCAGAACCGGAATTCAATGAAGAGCGGATTCAAAAGTCAATGCACCCGAGATTTTGGCAATGGCTAAAACTGAGGGTTCCGCAGTTATTGTTCAGCCGCATTTACAGACAGGTCGATCTTTTAGACACGCCTGCGCTTACCATGCTGCATGAGGTAGGAAACAGAAGTCACGAAGTTCTTTATGCGGTGACACGACTGACTTACAAGCATTAGATGACTCATTTGAAATCTGGGGGACTCTCTCTCGATGGAATTGGTGAAAACGAAAATTGCTATGGTTGGGTAAAAATCCTTGAGAATCGGATTTTGGGCTCGAAGACTGCTGGTAAGCGCATCTCAGGCAAGTTCATTCGATCAGTTACTGACGGAATCCAGATAACTTGGCCTATTTTGCCATGATCGTCGACTTGATCCAGAATTTTGGCTATGATGTTGATGAGCACGGGGATATTTCGAAGATTGATGACTGAGGCGTTTGCATGTTGAAAGGTATTCTTTGTCATTGTTACTTTTTTTCAGTATCATTGATGCTGCTTGCACTTTTTATCCTTTTATGTCGTTGTAGTTTAGTTAAGACGTATTACTTTTGGTCTGTCATTTCCCTTCGTCAAAATTGACATCGCCCTTGAGACGAACTGGGATGATCTGATGGACAAGAGGGGCTTGTTGGACTTGTATTTCCCTTAGTACATACAAACAGACTTGTCACATTGCAATGATTGAATTCTTTCGCGTTATCCCATGCAATCAACTTGAGGTCACTGAACGGTACACACAATCACTCAGTCAAGGCCTGAAGTGGCTGCCACTGCAAACTCTGCCGGAACAAAATGGGGCCAGAAATAACACCTTAGGCAGAAACACAGGCTTGCACATCAAGATTCTTTTCCGAGGCGCCACTAAAACAAACCTCCACAAAGCATCACGACCGCAAGCCCGAATCCATCAACAAACGACCATTTTCACTCTTCATTCCCTCTTCACGATGTCTACCCGTCACAACAATGAACAGCAGGGTCTGTCCCGACGCGAACACCGCGCACCCTACGACGCTTCTCCAAACGAGCTAAATCGCCTCAAGCTCCAGGAACTCGAGGTGGCTTTCGCCAAAGCCAAGCGCGAACTAGGAGTCTTCTGCATGGAGACAGGCCAAACCTCCTCTGTCCTTGCTGAGGCTAATTCGCAAGACGACGTGCCAGAGCAGGATGATCCCACTGATGTTGACGGTGACCGTTGTCAGTTCTGTGGTGGCGGCGCGTCCGACACGGGAGTTCGCGATGGAATCCCGTCCAGCCATGGGGCTATACCTCCTGCCACCAGAGCCGAGATCACCCGCTTCAAGAATACAGCCGGTGAAGTGGCGACACGATATATAAACAAATCCATTGATGCTGGCAACCGCCCAGAGTGGTATGCGTTCGACGCTGAAAGAGGGTTGATTGGTGTTCAAATCCATGGTTCAATCGACAGACTGGCGGAGCGTGTCCGAGAGGATACGGGCTGTACAAGAGTCTTTTTTTCCCTGATTGCAGACCTTCCAGATGAGTTCAATCGTATCGCGCGAAATGAGAACCGCGGCTCTGGTCTGTAAACTGGCGAGGCGGCGCTGTGAGCGTGCTGTACCTGGTTTGGCAACAGCATAGCCTTTGGTCTCACTACGCTGACATCATCGAGTGTGAGCACTGCTGTTACATCAGGCCGGGATAGCTGGGATGGTGTCCTCTTACGCGGCCTTCAAATCGATGCCAGCCGGAGGTTGATGTTCTAGCCGTTATTTGGAGAGGTAAGTTGCTTCCGGCTCGTTTCAGCCCAACGCTAACATCTTCAACCACAGAGTTCTCTCATCATCAGTGCATATTCCCTTTTTGGACGATACACTCTCTGTCATTGGTCATCGAGGTTTAAGCTTAATCGCCATGGACTTTCCACGTGTTCAACGAGACATCAGGAAGGTGCGCCTCCACGCCGTATAAGGTCACTCTATGGATTGACACCAAATTGAATCTAGAGGGTACACTTGAGTACGGAGGTAAATACACAATCAGTCTTCTTCATTGAAACACCCCTAATGAATGACACAAAGTGCAGGCAACAAGAGAACTCAGCCGGTGGTCAACTTGGTCGATACGAAGGCCTGTCAGAGTCCTCTTCAAGCGCCTGGATTGGGTTGAAACTACGAGGGATTTTTTCATAGAACGAGATCAGTCCAAGCAGTCACAGCAGAGTCACAATAATAGTCATTGCTCAGGTGATATCGTACAGGTCATCATTAGCTCGTAAATTACCTCCCCTTTCCCCGCAGATGCCACTTCAAGCATCTCATGCAAACCGTCTCAGTGAAAGATGTAGTCCTCCTCTTTGAGTTCATCAATCTCTCGATCATTCTGCTCATCCACCTTGCAATCCCCCAGCAATAATTGATGACACCAATACATATCCTTCTCATAAATCGACTCCGTCTTTAAGCCCGTCAAATTCTTGCCTGCAAAGTATTAGTCAGGTCCCAGAACCATCAGCCTACTCACCTTCGCGGTCAATCTGCTTCTGCGTCTTATCCAAATACTCAGCCTGCTGCTGCGTCATGATCCCAAGAGGCGCCTTTGGACCTTTCCAATCAAGAACAAGTGGTTTGTGACTTCCACCAGCATAGTGAAAGAATGCCAGTAGCGTTTTGCACGAGTGAATGAATGATTCGCTGACGGAGGAGTTTCCCCTTGTCCCGAATCGGCTCTGCAAAGTCAGCGTGGTCACCAGAGTCGCAGACTACTTACCTCCATTCCATACCAGTCAATGATGTACAAAACCTGTGCAAACTGGCGTTCCATGTTGCTGAGAAGCACGAAGGTGGTGAGATAAATCTCGTACCAATTCTCGCGCTTCTTCTCCATGATCTTCGCTTGCAGACCTTGGAGGATCCGTTGGCGCAGTGGAGTCATGATGTTTTTGATGACAAGATGGTCCATTTGCGTGTCCATAATCGGAGGAATCGGTATTGTACCTGTGCGGGGACATTCGAGATCTTGAACCGGAATCTGACCGAGTGTATGTTCACCGCAAATCATCCATGGCAGTTCGGTGAGTCGACTTCCGGCCCAGAGTCGTAGACTATCTTTGACAAGGGAGCTCTGCGACTGTTAGAGGGGTCACCTCGGTTAAGGACACATACCTTGTGAGTTTCTGAGAACCGGATAGCCTCTTGGAGCGTCCAAATCATCAACGGACTCTTCCCTTTGAGAAGTCTCTGAATGTACACCAGATACGACTTTTGGTTATACTCATCAATGACCATCTGATGACTGTCCATGTCGGCAATGTAGTAGTGAGGCAATTCAAGCATTCGCTGGTTTCCTGCAGAGTCTCTCCATGGATATGAAGTCTTGTCTCCCGGTAGAGGCTGAAACTTTGACACAGTAACTTCAACTTCAGAGCCAAATCCTTGGGTCAACTTGATTGTATGTCGATCGAGGTCGATGTTCAACTTTGAGTTCATGAGATCCTTGATAGAAAGCCAATCGTAGAGTTTGTTGTCGCGTGTAGAGCCTAAAGGTCAGCTTGACCAATAACTGGCTGAGACACTTACCCAGTCGGTGCAACGGAAGCTCGTGAAGATTTACTCTGATACATGGACGTTTCAGAATCGTCAGTCTTGAGCATCTGGCACATGGCTCGTATGGATTCTCTGGCATTTCACACTACCCAGTTAGTTGAATCATTTGATGGTCCGGGGACTTACTCGAACTTTCATCCCGCGACACTTTTCACAGACACCTCTCTTTCTTGCCATTGCAGTAGCCTTTCGAGCTTCTTCAGTGAATGGACCTCTAACCCTAGTATTGAGTCCGGATACAGTGAATACGCCCTGAAGGTTACCGCCCTGATCATGTTTGTATTCCGTTTTGGGAGCCTGATTGTTAGTCAGAACAATACGGACTCATGCCACTTACAAGATCTGTAGTCAAAACATCTGATCGATCCGGTTTACGATTTGGTTTGCGTTTCCGACTCTGATTCACCGCCCTTGGACTTTGAGAATGCGCACTTGACCCAGGAGTCAGAATCGAGTTGGTGCTCGGCGTGAGTCGTATCTCATCTTCTGTAGACGAGACACTCTGTTGCTGCAGAGTCAAGTCTGGAAAGACGTCCATCGGAAGATCATGAGGTTCAAAGGTCTGGGTGTAACTCCGAGGATAGTTCGTGTAAGTCGGGAGAGTCAACAACGACGGATCCAAAGTCAGCTCCTCGACAGAAACACCTTCCACACCTTCCACGTTGACACCATCTTTCGGACTCTCCCTCATCATCTCCAACCATCCATCATCATCAAAGAAATCCTCCGCAAAATTCCCAATCACTTCAAGCCAGTCCACTATCATCGTCAGCAAAGACCAACACGAACAAAAGGACCTTACCGTTCTGATCCATTGTGCTTAATCCAGTAATCGGTAAAAGATCCACGAAATAAAGTTGTGGGGTTGGAGGCTAAATATTCAGGGTCTCTACCGATTTCCATATCAGGCATGTATCCCGAGCTGACGTGACTTGTCAAACGATACTTCTACCGACTACCATAAAAGGCAAAGATCTGCAGTCTTACCTACCGATTACTCTTTTGAGACAGGTAAACAGAAGAGGACAACCACCATTAAAAGACGAATCAACCAGCCACAGTGGGAATTACACAACCATGGAGAGAACAGTCGACGACGAACTTTGTATGCGACAAGCTACGATTGATGACTTGGACGGCATTACAAAACTTGCTATCGAAGCTTTTCCTGACGATCCAGAACGAGACTACCGATTCCCATATCGACATGAATACCCTGAGGATCAGTGGAAGTGGACCAGAGTCGAATATGAGGGGTTTTTGAAACAGCCTGAAAGCTATGACATTCTTGTCATTGAGGCTGGGCGAAACATTGTAGCCTTGGGGATCTGGGATGTTTCTGGTCTCAGCGGTGTCAAACCAGGTATGTCAGCCTCAATTCTCACATCCTAGCTAACAACCCAGTCAAACCTGGTGTTTTGGGCGACGAACGTCGTGATGCGAACCTCCCCCATATGCGATATTTCGCGTCGCGCGTAGAAGAAGTTTATGAGATGCATTTCAGTCAATACGGTAGCAAGCAACTGCATCTCGTTAATCTGGCGACACATCGAGATTATCGCAGAAGAGGCTGCGGAGCTGCTCTTTGTAAATATGGAATGGAAAAGGCAGAGCGCGAGGGATTTGTTGCTACAGTATTTGGGAGTCCAATGGGGATTAAACTGTATACGTCTGTTGGGTTTAAAGTCATTGGTGCTGAACCTATGATTATGCCTGGTGATGAAGAGGGATTAACTACGACAGCATTAGTTTGGGGTAATTAGTAAATGACATGAGGCTCGTCGGGCGTGAAGACTGCGATGTGCAGATGTGAAACAGGGCGATTGCTTACTCGTCATCATCCTTCAGCTGCCTGATGTCTTCCCTTTTGGGAAATCGGTGACAATGTTCAGTAGACAGATAATCTCAGTTGATGCATGGAGTCAGCCTGGTGAAGTGTCATGAGAGAAAGCAAGATGAGATGAGGCCCAAACATATTATTGAGTGAAATGTAAGGCTATGTTACTGGATTGGGAAATCGGCAAACTTTGATGTGAGTAATTGAGCCTTTTTATTAAAGTTATTAAAGTTGGGTCTGTTCAGGTGAGATGAGATAATGCACATTGGCGTATTGATCTGTTCTGTAAACTCATCTACGGCTGCAGATCACAACTCAGTATGTGAGTGAGAAAGGCCGCGAGATCAAGAACATACTGACCGTTTAGAACATTATGGCATCAACAAAAGCGCAAGCTGGTTCATTCAGCTCATTTGAAGAGTCTCCTACAGAGCTTTGTTCAGTCGAGTCATTCTGCTTAGATCGATACCTGTCAGATTTTGGTGACAGAGTTCAAGAGCGATTACTGGAGAACTCATTAAATGACCCCCAAAGCATTCTGGTTGAAGACTTGGAAGAATTTATGAGTCTGCAATGTCCCCCAGACTTTGAGACTTTAAAGGCAAAAGGACCATTTGAACAATAAATCCTTTGATCAATTTCGCTGTCCACCACGGCAATCACATGGAATCGGTTAATTGCATCAGGCTGCCACTGCACCCTTATAAAACCTTCTCCTCGTCACCACCAGAATGCGAGGCATGGCTCTACGTCGGCTACATTTCATCGCCTTCATTTCGCTCTTTGCGTTTTCACTCTACATCATGTTTACCTGGTCGAATCTCCGTCAAATGGCGCCCTTTTTCTCGCAGAGTCGCACTCTGCCTGATCTCCTCACTGTTGACGCCAAAACTCTCGCATCCGGATTGACGAATGGGCATTTCACGAGTGTTGATTTGGTGGAGAAGAGTCTTGAGATGATTCAGAAGCATGACAAGTACCTCCATTCGATGTTGAGCGTGGTTCCGAGGGATCAATTACGACAAAGAGCGGAGGCTCTTGATAAAGAGCGAAAGGAGGGCAAGATTCGGGGGAGCCTGCATGGGATCCCGATTGTGATCAAGGTATGACGGGCGATGTCTTTGTCGGCGGGACTGACATGGTCAGGATAACATTGCGACAGTTCCTGAATTGGGAATGGAAACGACTTGTGGATCCTGGGCTCTGCATGGCATGACTCCGACCTCGAATGCCGATCTCGTCGACAAGCTCATCAAAGCTGGGCTCATCATCATCGGAAAAGCGAACCTGAGTGTGAGTTCTCCAGTCTCTGAGTTTGACCATGCCTACTGACTACTCACCAGGAATGGGCATACTACCGGTACGTCTGAAGTTATTTCGAGTGAAGCGACTCACTCTTCATAGAAGCAACGCCCTCCCAAGTGGTTGGTCCGGCAAAGGCGGTCAATGTCAATCCGCCTACGTCCGCGGCGGCATTGATCCTGAGGACAGCAACAACGGTCACAGCGTGAGTAACCTTCACTCACTGCATCCCAGACTAACAATTCAGAACCCCTCCGGCTCATCAACGGGTTCAGCAGTCGCCGTGTCCGCAGGTTACGCTCCCCTCTCCATCGGCACCGAAACAGACGGATCCCTCATATCTCCCGCATCCCGAGCAGCTTTGTACACCATCAAACCAACAATCGGACGAGTTTCTCAATCTGGAATCATTCCAATCAGTTACACCATGGACTCCGCTGGACCTATGGCCAAAACACCACACGACCTCGCTGCTTTACTCGATGTGATCTCAGGGACTGAGGTGTTTGCGACTCTGGGAGGATCTTGGGATGATTTGTCGATTGCGACTGTTGATTTCAAGAAATGGTGGCCAGGGGAGGATTATCTCAAACCTGTTGAGAGTGCGACAAAGCAGATGGTGAGTGACCCGCCGAGTGTGTGGGCTTGCTGACCCTTCAGCACGCCGAGATTCAAGCTGCGTACGACAAGATGGAGGGACTTGCCAAGAAGTATGTTGGGGACGTTCCTCTTTCACTTCCTTCCGAGTCTTTCATGCTCGACGGCAAGGACAGTGAGGAAGTCATCATGAGTAAGTCAGTCTCCACCAATTGACATCGGTACTGACCAAGAAGTGGCCGATTTCAAGCACGATCTCAACAAATATCTCGAGTCGGCGGAAAACTCCAAGATCCATTCTCTCAAAGATCTGATCCAGTTCAACAAGGCGCATCGCAATCTCGAAATGCCTCCCGGTATGTACTCATCTTTACTGATGATCTCACTAACTTTTCAGGCTACGATGACCAAGGACTCTTGATCGACGCTGAAGAATTGGATCTGTCGTCCGAAGACTACGAAAAGAACCTGTCTCACCTGCGAAAGGTTACGCGCGACAATGGACTAGATTACATCTTTAAGGAATACGGTGTTGATGTGATTGTCGGATCAAGCGACACAGCTATCAAGGCGTTTGCAAGTGGAAGCGGTAGGTTTGTCCCGGAATTCATGAACAACACTGACAGTTTAGGATACCCCGTTGGAAATGTTCCACTCGGATACCTGGACTTCAACGGAAGACCTTTTGGACTCGCCGTTCTCGCAGCAAAGAACCAAGAAGCCAAGGTTTTGAAGTTCATGAACGCATGGGAGGGTACTTTCGGTCCGAGAAAAGCTCCGCCGATGCTTCAGTGATGTCGGGGTGGATGCAGAAGACAGTGCGAATCGCGCGAGTGGCTTTCGGGCCTCATTTTATGGTGTTCTGGGCATGGCTCTCATTAGACAGAGATGCGTGAATAAAATGATATGAGACCACCAACAGACAACTTGCGGGGATGTAGTGGATGGTTCAAGCAGGCTGGCTGCTTACGTGCATGCGGGGATGAGACGGGTGAGGCTCTTGACTTTTGGCTGTGAAGGTGTTGTCTTGACAATAAATTCATCAGCGTTTGTTCAACTTGCAGTGTAAATGAGTGTTATTGAGATCAAGTTACAATGCCTCAGATGGCCTCCAACCCAAACTCACACGACACTGAGCCCGAGAACCAGGACTCACTCTCCCTGCCAACCAAATCAGCGACACTCCAATTTTTCGACGCCTCAGATCCAAAATGGGCAACTGAAAAGCCATTCTACTCCAATATTCCCTTTACGCAGACAAAGATTGCCAATACAAACGTGATCAACACAAGTGCACGAGTTCAAATCTCTGATATCAGAGGCCATGAATCCGACTTTACACTCGACAAGAATGGGTTCCAATTAGTAAAATGGAAGCACCAATTCTCTAATCTTGGACCATCATTTCAAGAAGAAGGGTATCCTGCCGTGGTCAAATTTATGAAAGATGTTCTTGGGAGCCATGTCAAAGTTTGTGTGTTTGATCATATTGTAGGTCTCAGCCATTGATTTCTGCGTAGGCTAACGGGACTAGGTTCGTCAGAGTCAACCGCGAGGCTCTACACCTGAAGATGAAAAAGGGTACATTGGTAGACCAAGCAGAGTAGCTCACAATGGTACGCCTGATCTTCTCCGTCAGTTTCAGTAAACTCAGATGACACAGATCAAACCTACGAAGGAACAATCGCGAAGATCAAACACGACTTCGGCTCCCAAGCTTCGTCAATCCTCTCCCAACGCTTCAGGATAATAAAGTAAGTCTCCCTCCAAATACAATCCCCTCTAACGGCCCAGTGTCTGGAAACCCCTCAAACCAGTCCGTCAATATCCCCTCACACTCTGCGACTATCGCACATGTGATGAAAAAGACGGTCATCGCAGCGATTTAGTCTACCCCCACGTTGTGAGTGAGAATCTCCTTTTCTCTTACTCACAGGGTCAGAAATGGTATTATGTCAGTGACCAATCTGATGAGGAGGTTTGGTTGATCAAAACGATGGATTCTTTGGCGAGTGAGGATGTTGCTATGTGTAAGTGCCGAGCCTCATTGAGAGATGTACTGATGATTATAGATACGCCGCATACTTCGTTCTTTGATGAGAATCCTGCTGTTGCGGAGGAGATACGAGAGAGCATTGAGCTGAGAGTATATGTAATTGGGTAGAACGTCACTGACGCAAGCCTCCTCATGTATTCAAAGAAGTAGGTGGGATGGAGTCTCGTTAAACTACGAATGCCTGTCAATTGAACTGTTTCTCTAAGTCTCGATCGTCACCTATGTGAAAGCTCCCTTATCTGCAGCTCTCTCAGATGGGAATGCCGCGATCTCCGCATTGAATGTGATTGCTGATTTACATCTGAAACGTAGATAACCGTCCCTCAGACATCTCGGGACCGACGTCCTCAAGTCACAAATCAGGCTGTGGTCTTCTCCAGTTGATTGGCAGATTTTAAGCGATCATCCTCACAGAGCCTCATATGAAGCGGGGTTGAACTTGGTGATTGGTTCGAAGAGATCTCATGATCAATGTAATGCAGCGACTACTGCACAAGCAAATGCGGTTGATTATCTCGGCGTGGGACGTCAATCTGGTTGGACAACATCAGCACCCTCCCGGTGAAATGGATGGGCTCACTTCGAAGCAACCAATCAGCTACTGATAAGATTTCTAGATTCTGTGATATCTTGTTCGACTTTATTGGATACTGAGATCTTGAGGCTCTGCTTGAATGATAAAAGACCGAGCTGGTCGACATTTGAATCGAATTGTTCACTCAGCTCCCAACACTCAATTGCAAACACAATCACTACAATTCAACGAGTAATAACTCATCGAGCTCTCAAGACCTCTCACTAACAATCCATAGACACCATAATGGAACCCGAGAGAAGTCGTTCACAGTCTCGCGGCCGCTCTACCGACGCAGACAAGAAACGGTATGAGGATACTCCCATGACGCGGGAAAGCTCTTGGGACTCTCATGTCGTCTGTCCCCAGGCAACCAAGGTCCAACCTTGGAAGCAGGCTCTCCAAGTTGAGAAGGACTCTGGAGCCAATCCCCTTCTGAACTGGGAGCCCAATGCTATGGACTTTGGTGAGAAGCCTTGGCTCAAGATTGATTGGTCCAAGATTGAAGGTACTGGACCTGGGGGAGTTCGTAGCAAGTCTCCTGACCAGATGTGCGGCTACTCTGTTGGAAACCTCAAGCTTGTTTGAGATCGAGTGGTTCAAATGTTATGGACTTTAGTTTGGGCTCCAGAATGTGCTGGGTATGAGAATTAGTAAATTGCAACTAGCCTATGAACCAGCATGCCATTCCACGTTTCATTGCTTCCCCCGTTAGTTAAGGGTCCAACATTCAATCTAGTCTTCTGTTATTCCTATGCCGTCTTTCTTGACGTTAGGCTTTGCATGCTGTTGCCGTTGTCTTTCTAGCAAGTGTTATTAGTTACGGCGTAACCAATTCTGTCATTGGGTACTCAAACTCTTATGTAGCAAAGGCGAGATTACTATAACCATTGGCTTTTGTTCCTTTCATTGATTTAGTTGACATCTTTCAGTTAAATATCTTGATTCAGCTAAGTACTCGCGTTGGTGACCGTGAAAGCGCAAGTCTGTGGCCCTTTGAACGCCACAGATGTCAGCAAGGCCCAGCTCTTCCCATCCTTTTCGTGCGGGGTGATAAGCCATTCATATTCCCTTGTCAGGGCTCATCAGCTAAGTAGGTCTCAGCCGCATGCAGTATTCCTCCGGGCAATCTTACAGCTGCGGGGTTACGAGCTCTGACTACGATACTACACGCCAACCTTCGATCTTGATTTCTACAAGCTTCAAAGATCGGCTTTCAACGAGTGTATTACAAAACGAATCGAAAGAAGTGGATGTCATTCATGTTAAGTGAGCCGTATCTAGAGCTTTTTGAATTGCGGAAGCTTTTAGACGCAATTTATGATGGGCACTACGAAGTATCTGTATGTCATTCCCGAAAGCTTGTCACTGCCCCAGCTGATGAATTTGCAGTTCAAAAATGATATGTATGTTGTTTTGGCTCCCCGACCTCTGGACCCTATGGAGAGGGAGCTTATTGCCAGGGCGAGTCAATATCGGCGTATCCTTTTTGAGAACAAAGCGGTCAATGCCTCTACTAAGAAGCGACAGCCTATTGCCAAAGCAGGGCGTGGTAAAAAAGATCATCTCCAGGCCAATCTTCCTCAAACCCTTTGACTGAAGAGCCTGATGTTCTTGATACAAGTCAATTCCGTTGTTCGATTCAGGGACACAGGTTGTTCCTCTGTTAGATCCTGAAGCATATGCGACGCCGGATCAAATCTTGATCGTTGTTGAGAACGTTACGACGGACGAAGGGGAAGAGCCTTGCAAGGCTTGTATGCAACTCCAGTCGCGAGCGGCGAGACCTCCAAGGTATTCGGGGTAGAGACTCGCCTATCATTAAATGGACATCTTTCCAGCTCAAAAGATGTTGTCCGAAAGGTATGCCCGTCATTGCACCGACACCATTGTATCTAACGTTATAGTGCGCAGTCAAACGACATGAATCCACAAGTGCTGCGCAATTCTGGACCGAGTATGAGTCCTTGAAGCGTCTCAAAAGCTTGAATTACCCTCATCTGATAGAGACCCTGACCACGAGGTGAAGGACGGCTTACCCTCATTTGCGTCTTCCCCGATAAGTCCGAGGCAGGTGTTCAAAGGTTACAACAGCTGAAACAGAGTTCATGTAGTCAATATTGCATCAACTCACGGTGCGGTCGGTGCGGCCGCGATCCATTCAGCTGTCACCTGCGCGAAAAGTTATATACGGCGCAGTAGTAAGTAAATAACCTTTATTAGAGCCTGCAACTAAACTTATTTACGATCTACTAATAGTGTAACAGAATTCAAGCTCTTACTGATTTGCCTTACCATCCTTGAAGTCTGAGTAATAGGATAACTTTGAGAGGGACAAGTTGATGTGCCCTGTAATTACAGGGTGGCGGGTAAAAATGGTCTCCGCAGGGGGAATCAAACCAACTCTTCCAAAGAATCAAGTCGACAATTACCAACATCGACACATTCTGGTCCAATCTTTGATATACTCAGCCCATGTATCTGTGTGTATGTGATACTGAGATGTGAACACCGCTAAACCATTCCAGGACATTCACACTCTCGGCACTTGGTCCACCATGCAATGCGGATATTGCGGCCGCTCTCGTACCATACCAATCATGGTCAAGTGCCTCCATCACAGTATGCAAGGGCCAAAGCACAGAGCGTATTGTACACTACGAACTTGATTAGTGCGGACTTTGCGGAGTATTGGCGGGCGTGCGTTCAATCAACACCGTACAAGTCGTGCTCGTCGCAATGAAATATGCCTGGAAAAAGCTGGAGTACTTAAGCATCGACAATGCCGACCATAAAGTATCTCAAAATGCAGCATTCTTAAGTTTTATCATTCGTGACAAGATATTGCAACATCTTAAGTGCTTCGAATCATTCAGTTCATCAGTTCATCTTTTTGCCTATACTAGCTTTGGATATTTCGTCAATCACGCGTCACGCTTAGACAATGGGTTCCGCAGGAAGCAAGAGCGTCAAGTTCAACCCCGACACCGACATCCCTTCGCTGAAGGACAAGGTTATTCTGGTGACCGGCGGAAACAGCGGTCTTGGAAAGGAGTCAGTTCTTCAGTTTGCCAAACATGATCCCAAGGAGATCTGGCTTGGAGCCCGCTCCGAATCAAAGGCCAAGGAAGCCATCAACGATATCAAGGCGCAGGTTCCCAATGCGCCCATCAAATTCGTCAAGATAGATCTCGCTTCCTTTGCGTCAATCCGCGAATCAGCCAAGGCCTTTACGCAGCAATCTGATCGTCTTGATATCCTCTTGCTCAACGGAGGTATCATGTCTGTGCCGCCTGGAACAACCGACGACGGGTACGAGATACAGTTCGGCACCAATCACATGGGACACGCCCTTCTGACCAAGCTCCTCCTTCCAACCCTCCTCCGGACTGCTGACAAGGGCGCCGATGTGCGTGTTACCGTCCTTGCTTCATCTGCCCACCAGTATGCACCCCCCGAGGGCATAAAGTTCGACACTCTCAAGTCCCAGGCTCTGGAGATGGGCACCATTACACGTTATGGACAGAGCAAGCTCGCCAATGCTTTGTACGCCAAGGAACTCGCCAGGCGCTATCCCCAACTCACGACTGCCTCGCTTCAGCCCGGTTTGGTGACCACCAACTTGGCCAATACCATGAGCGACAACAGCTGGATTATGCGCCTAGCGTGGAAAATAACAACAATGTTCATCGGTGTAGACGTTCCTACAGGCACCTTGAACCAGCTGTGGGCCTCGACGTCCAAGGATGTCGTCTCGGGCACGTACTATGAGCCTATTGGTCGAACAGGGCTGGGTAAGCCGCATACGAATGACAGTGCGCTTGCTGCTAGATTGTGGGACTGGACGGAGAAGGAACTTGAGGGAGAGAAGCTCCCTTGAGGGGTACTGGTAATGCGATGTCCATAGTTTTGTGAGACTGAAGTTTGAACTTGTAATGAAGTTTGAACTTGTAATATATGCTCTTGGGCCAGATAAATGCATTATTGAAACTACAAACCTCGGGGAAGCAAAAGAGCTTTTCCTATTTATAAACTCCCTATCAACGATGGCTTATAGCTGCTAAAGGCAGCCTATGCTTGCTACTGATGTATGGGCACCTCTGCTTTTATCCGAGAGGCCAATTTACAAGACAAATATTTCAAGCTTTGCATCTGCATGTTCAGGGCTGAGCTAAGGGGATGCAAGGGTTGTCTATGTGCGGCCGCATGCCCGCTAGCACGAGCCGTAATCAGCGATCGACGCCCCCAGTGCCGCGTCCAAAGTTCGAGACTCAAACTTTGAGAGAACGCCACTTCAGCTCGCCCGCAATGAATGCAAATGTATTTAACCAGCTGTCAGTCACCAGCTCTGAACATGACCCCCATCGCCAACATCTCGACCCCTAACGCTACCAACATCGCTATCTGTGATATCGCCACCGAAATGAGTTTGAACTTTGGAATGCGCTGTAGCACAGTGGTACCTAACAAGCCACCCCTCACAGAGAAGAATCTACCCGATCAGAAGGGCAAAGTACAATCGCCCCATGTCATTCCCTCAGCAAACACTCATCCAAATAAACAGGTCTTCCTCGTCACTGGCGCGTCAGGTGGGCTAGGCAAGCTTCTTGTTGATATATTGTATCGACATAACGGCAAGGTTTACCTCGCTGCACGCTCTCAATCGAAGACCGATGAAGTGATCCAGGAGATCAGATCAGCGCATCCCTCCTCAACTGGTGAACTTCACTTTCTTCATCTCGAGCTCGATGATTTGGCAACAATTAAACAGGCGGCCAGTCGCTTCTTAGAAAAGGAAAGTCGCCTAGATGTCCTGTGGAATAACGCAGGCGTTATGATCCCACCTGAAGGCTCCAAGACAAAGCAGGGTTACGAACTCCAGTATGGTGTAAACAATATTGCACATTTCTTACTGACGCTCTTCCTTCGGCCTGCGCTTGAAGCTGCCGCAGCATCAGCGCCCAAGAACTCTGTCCGCGTTGTCTGGGTCGCTTCTAGCGCCGCTGACGCCGCACCGAATCCAGCAGTAGATCTGACGAATATGGATTACCACCGCGAGGAGGGCGCGTGGATGAAGTACTCACGCAGCAAGGCCGCCAGCGTGATCCACTCGGCCGAGTTTGCGCGAAGAACAAAGGGTACCGGCATCATCAGTCTTGTAAGTATGACCCTACCGCTGATGAATCCTTCTGACCGTGCTACCAGGCTCTCAACCCTGGTAATTTCGTTACCAACCTTCAACAGAATATGTCCAAGATGGAACTCGCCATGTTTGTGCGTCGATACCCTCGCCTAACCATCGATACCCATACTAACTCCGATGCTTAGAAACTCATTTCATCGGATCCCATCAATGGAGCCTATACCGAACTCTTTGCTGGTCTGAGCGATACCATCACCGAAGAAAACAACGGCGGATGGGGTAAGAAACCTTGTACCTTTTCATAACGTCAACTGACTGTGAAATAGTATCTCCCTTTGGCAAGGTCGAGAAGATTCGAAAGGATTTTGTAGAACCAGAGCTCGGGGGCAAGTTTTGGGATTGGACGATGGCACAGGTGAAGCCGTACATGTAGAGTTGCATCAACTTCCTGCAACATCGTTACAGCGACGGGTGAATAAAGTGTTCTGCCGTCTCCCGCATACATTCGTGGTTTCATATCACACATGGTATTCAACTTGGTTAACATGTAATTGAATCCATTTGATATGAGAAGTTTCCTGTAAAAATGTGCCCATTTGCAGTTAAGGTTCCAAGGCCGTAAGCGTGACTATCATGCTCTCATCGCCCATCTAGCCTCGAGTAATCAGTTTCGTAAGCAGGCATTTAACCCAGTTCGTCAGCTCCCACGGGTGTTCTGGTCATCGCAGTTTACGCTTGAACAATGTTTCGCGAGCCTTGGGGAGAGTGGAACCAATGTCAATTGATGAAATGAATTATTCTGGTTCAATCAGGGAGGCTGGGGTTACTTCTTGACAACTTTTTGATTGGACCTGGAGCTTCCGCTGTCTGGTTAGGCTGCAAAGAACTCTCGCGTCTGAGCAGCGGGGGTTGCGATCGGTCATTGCGGCCGCATTGTTCGAACTAGATAGCAAAGTGCGAACTACGTCTAGGGCCACCAGTCTTATTAGCTACTACATTATTAGTATATATTTACCCTAAGTATTTATGCTCCTATAAACGCATTATAACCACTTAACTAAGTTATCTCTATTAAATACTTTAGTTCTAGTAATTTATTTATACTACTTATACTAATATTTTAAATAATAAAAAAATAATACTTAAAATATTAATTATTAATATAATAAGTAAAATTAGCCTAGTTTTATTTTATTATATTATTATAACCTTTTTAAAGGCTTTTATTATTATTTATAAGTATATTAAACTTATTAACTAGCTTTTAAATATTAAGTTTTTATTAATTAAAGCTACCTTTATTATAACCCTTATAGCTTATTATATATTAAAAAGCTAAATAGCCTCTTATAAGGCTAAAAGCAAGGGGAAAAAAATAACTTATTATATATATTTTATATT